>PVIC010012898.1:0-38925 GCA_004025085.1 Thryonomys swinderianus
GCCCAGCATTGTATGTGGTTGCTGGGATCGAACTCAGGGCCTTGCGCTTGCGAGGCAGGCGCTGGAACCACTGAGGTAAATCTCCAGCCCAGTTTTATATTTTAGTAGGTACAAAATCACTTGTATTTTTTAAATCCCTACTGGGTAGATGTTTGTATATTAACTCCTTTAGCTACAATTGCACAATTTCATTTGTCTTGAGTACTGCAATTCAACAGCAACTTTAGGTGTGATATCCTTTTAGTATCACTCAAATGTAATAAAATATTAGATGCTGAGTTTAACAATAGGAATTTTGATTTTTTTTAAGAAATCGCAGTCCTTTCTGTTATTGTTGATTATTCTCCAGGGCTTCACATCATCTACTTTAGCTGATGAATACAGATCCATAAAAATCAGTGTGAAAATAGGCTGGTACCAAGGAAGCAGAAATGCCTAGAGATTTCTGGTCTTTAGCCAGCCTCACTGAAATTCCCACCAATTCACTAGCTTTTGCCGGCCCCACAAAATACCATTTGCTCGCTGATGGGCAAAGGTGGAATCTTTAGAATAGCTCCCAGCTGGGAGGGCATGCTGAATATGCTCAAGGCCACCATCATCTCCATTCTTCTGACATCTACGACACGCATAATCATGTTGGCTTAACCATGAACTTGTCCATATATTTTACTGTTTTTCTTTTCAAATGGTTTACTTTCTCTTAAAGGGCAGAGACCTGAGACTGTAGATTTATTTGCTGAATACATAATACTGATCGTTCTAACCTGTGCGGGACCCTGAATGTAGTGATGGCAGTAGGTCTTTGACAAGACCAACCTCCTTTCCACTTCCGTGAAGCTTGGATGATGCGAGGGAAGAGGAGTGTAGGGAACTGATTATCCGTTTGAGTGTGATGGAGGAAGTAAGTGAAGAATGAGGAGAGAATAAGAGCGGCTCGTGGCCAAATAAGCAGGACCTGGCAAGCTCCGGGAGGCGGGCCTTGCTCGGCCGGAGGGTGCCGCCTGCCCCTCCCCCGGAGGGCGGTGGGAGAGAGCACCCGCGCGGGTCTCCAGAGCTCGGCCAGTGCTCAGCCCGTCACGTGGCAAAGGGCCAGGTGGCACGTGGTACGTCTGGAGCGCTGAGCCCTACGCTTGTGCGGCAGGGGGAGGGCACTTGGATTTCATTTCTAGTGCAGAGGCGTTCGTGGGTTCCGAGAGAGGGAGGGCCGTGCGTGACTGGCCTCCGAGCCGGCGGAGGGCGCTGTGAGGAGGTGGCGCGCGTCGGAGCGGGCTTCCCGGGCGGACGGCTGGTGACTCCGGGCTGGGACCCCGGCACGCAGCGGGGGGTGCGCGGCGCCACTCGCCTGGGGCGGGGCCGGAGGGAGAGAAGGTCTCCCCCGCCGCAGGGCAGACTCGCGGGTGGAATGAGCTAGACGCAGGACTTCGTTCCATAAAGGACAGAAAGCATAGCTCTCTCCCCTAACAGGTTGCTCGTACAACACTATCATCGCATGAATATATGATAAAAACTGTGATAGTACATCTGTTTTGTGACTATATCACTTAAAAATAAAACGTATGAAATGTACAGACTTGTGCAACAAGACTGTATTTTTAACAAACGTGCTAGACCAAATAGACGCACTTGATACGAGAATGAGATCGTGGACGTACAGCTGGAGGCCACACCAGGGCGCTCAGACCCACAGCGAGCAGCTGCAAAGTCAGCGCCTCCGACCTCAGTTTCCTCAGTGACACAATGAGAATAATGGTGACTCGTGTATATCATTCCTGCACTGAACGATCACGCTGAATACTCACCCTTGACCTGCCATGTGTTAGGGAGCAATAAATGCTAACTCATAATTGTGGTAATTGCAGAATTACAGAATCTAGGCTAGTCTTGTTCCACCCTGTAGTTTAACAGATTAGAAAGCCAGAGCCATTGGATGCGTAACAGATAGCACACCTGGTTAGCGGCGGCCCCGCGGCAATTTCTGCTGAAGATCTTCAAGTCTCTTCCCCTTAGTCTCTGCATAGGGAAGAAGAACTTCTGCGTTTAGTGGAAGAGGAATGGCATATCACCGGATGCTTAGACTCTGAGCAAGGAAGAGGGAGAGGGAGGGAGGGAGGAGAGGAGGGGAGGGGGTCCCACAGGGACATGCACAATCCCAGACAGATCCGAGACGACAGAAAAAGGCAGAGAGATGTGAACTGTAAGTGGGTAAGAAGATGGGTGTGGCATGAATTTGGACTGGAAATCCAAACATCGCAGAGAGCTGGATGAGAATTAAACTCGTTATATTCTTTCAAAGATGTAATAACAGATGCCATTAGACATGCGTAGGACCCAGAGCTCCAGACTAGGCTGGATGTTCATCTGAGGGGTTCGTGGCTATTCTTAACCTTAGTTTGGTAGCAAAAGAGAATCATGAAGAGTTTGAGACGAGAAAAACAGTCACCAGGGATAAATGAGGCATGTCAAAAAGTAAAGTTACTGTTTAAAGCTACAGCTAGGGCCTCTCGCAGGACTTCAGGCACATGCTATATTACCCAGAAGAAGCGGGATGCTCTGCAGGTTTATTAAGAGCCGGACAGTGTGCACATCAAGAAGAAGGTTTCATAGTCTGGGTCACTTCTCAGCTTGGTTCCAAAAAGCCTTTGACACGTGTGGGGTCCTATGTGCTCATACATGTGAAACACATATACCGAATTCATTCAAAGCGGACTTTGTAGATACTATTTTAGAAACATTAACCGATACTGGTTTTAGAAAGAAGAGAAGGTAGAAAGAATACAGTTCAATAACTCAGAAAGAATGATTTCATGTCAATGAATTATCAAAAATCAGCAAGCCAAAGCAGTCTCTCTGGGCGTCTACCCGCAAAATGAGTTTCTAGCGCACACGAAGCGCTGTCGGGGTGTTTGAAGGAGGTGGGGTGGGGTGACCACGGAGCTCTCCCCAAAGGGCGTAGAGTCCAGCCGGAGAAATGCGCTCACTCACGGAGTGGATAGGTCCCCTGGTGCGTGTGGCATCCGCGGAGCGCACACGCCCAGGGCTGTGACCTCTCCACATTCACGTCCAGCCGTGGGTTCAGACACCGTCCTCCCGCCCTCCTCCTCCTCCTCACACTCGCTCCTCCGCTTTCCTGGCTTCAGAATACTCTTCCTTACCTTTCTGCTCAGTCCTGCTGTATCTTAAGTTAAACGTGGAAGTTGTGGCTTGTTTATTTCCTTGAGGATGTTCCCAGCACATAGCAAGCGCTCAGGAAATAACCACCTCAGTCACTGCAGTCTGGTTGACCTTTTAATCCCCACTTACTTTCACTGAACATTAAACACACTGTCATATCAACAGTGATCAAGTTAATTTGTGTGTGTGTGTATGCAAAACAGCAAACAATAAAAAGTCAAAGCTTTGCTGAGTTCGTATAGCTTCATGTGCAAAATAATAAGGTAGTTCTTTAAGCATAAAAATACACGTGCATATGGTTTCTGGAGAATAACTTATGGGTGTCTGATCTTGAGTAGGAATGAGGTTCATGTCCCCAAAATGAATTAATAACTAATAAGTTTGTGAAGTTTGGGAACATCTCTAGGATGGGAGGGGAAGAAAGTTACTCGAACGCTCTCACAGAAGTTAATAGCCATTAATAGTCTAGTCATCTCTTCTGTCACGAAGATTATCACTTAGTTATAAGATGATGTGATTGGCTGTTGAGGCATCAGAGACGGAGACGCGCAGCCGGGCTCAACGCGGAAACCCGTTCTCGAGAGCTCCGAGAGCTGGTTAGGGCCGGGAGGGCTGCGGGCCGGGCCCGTCTGAGCGGCGTCGCGCGGACTGAGTTCTCTGGTCTCTGCGTCGGGGGAGACGGCCATCTGCAGCCGGAAGGCGCGGCGGGTCCAAGTGGGCGGAGACAGAGGTGGGATCAGGCGGCGAAGAGGCCTCGCTTCGCTGCGGAAGCCTCGTCACCCCGCTTGCGGATGCCGGAGAGCGCAGGCCCCGCCGCGCGTCCCGGAGGCAGCCGGAAGGGAGCCCTGCAGCCCGAGGCCGCCCGTCGCCCGGAGGGTTCGAGTCAGCCCTTGCTTCCCAGCGCCGGAGGCGCGGCCGGACCCCGGGGCGGCACGGTGGGTGAGCCGGTGCCGCGGGGCCTCCGCTCCAGGCGACTCTGCGCACGGACGCTGACCTGACTCGCACGGTCTTCCTGGAGAGCTGGTTTCATTGGCCCCGCCGTACGGTAAGCAGGCCCAGGCTCTGAGCGGTCAGCAGTTGCGCAGACTCCGCCGGCCGAGAGCAGAGCGGGGACTCCAGCCCGGCACAGGCCCCTGCGCTCCTCCGACCGCAGCCTCCAAGACGAGCTTCCGAGGGGCCCGGGCTGCTCCCAGGGCGGCGTCAGCGGCCTCGTCCTCTCTGAGCTGACGGTTGACTCGGCGCGTGGCGGTGCGCACAGTTTTAGCCCTGTGGTCCTGTCTGGGTATTTGCCTGGAGGTGACCCGGGAATATCACCTGAGAGTTTACCTCATGCAGAGCGGCAGGGCCCTGTCAGGTCCGATCTGTGAAATTAGACCCCAAGAAAGATCCTCGAGAGATCCGCAAAACAAGCCTGAGCTACAGCGAACTCTGATGGCGTGAGTCTCGGACAGGTCCGTCTTCTCTCTTTACAGTCAGGTTACCAAAGCCCAGTCAGAAGGCCCCGTCAGGCCTTCGTGTTGCCTTTACTTAAAATGAACGCCATTAAGAGTCATATGCTGGAGAGTGTGTCCGGAGAATGTGGCTGACGTGCTCTTTGAAGATGCGCTCCTGCTGGCTACATGTGAATTAGATCCTACATGGATCAGAGAAGATAGAACCCGAGAGCATATACCGCTTTCCAGGGTACACGAGGATAATAGTGCTGCGGTGGGTGGACGTGCTGCCCCCACGTGGGTGTTCCCTGGATGACAGGGGCGGGTGGCCCCGCCCTGGAGGGACACAATCCTCAGCAAAAACAAAGGGCTCGAGTTTTGTTTTGAAAGACAGGCATTGTGTTAATGAGCCGGATTTCAGGGCGGATGCTTGCTGAGATTGTGTAACCGAAGTGACACATCCTGTCTTCACATTTGTCTGGCTCTGTAGGATTAGCATATGGTGTCCATACATATGGATAGCGTTTCTCGTGATCCAGCCAGAAGCTTGGAGAAAATTGAGTGACCGGTGGGAGGATGCTCATGCAACAGATTATCCAAATGTCGCCCATTTCAGGTAGGTTGCTCTTGAAATACAGGGATAGATTAGGAATTATTTTAAAACTCTCATGGTGCTCTGCTTCATCCATTCAAACCACAGTGAGTCCTGGTCCTCTGTCATAATTATAAGGTTGACAAACGAAGATTTCTCAGGTAGCTGCTGAAGCAGTTGCTACTGAGACAGTTTCTCTGATCAATTGCGCGACTATCTGTGTTGGTGTTAAAAATACATTAATTCTTCACTCTTTCAACCTAGACAACAGTATTTTCTGTGCTGTGTTTAATGAATCTAAGTACATGGTACATTTGTTGTGTTGTTGCTTTTTTAGCAATGAACCTTTCCATATCTTTTCCCCAAACATATGTTTACTTAGTTTATTCAGTCTCTAGAAGAAAGATAATTCAAGGATTGTTATTAAGATAATGGCCTCAACTTTACAGTGAGTTTGTCTTTAAGGGTAGTTTTCAGCAAATGAGCCAACCATACATTAAATCAAATTTAACATCTCTCTGAAACACTGAATCACATTTTATATCTCAGTAATGATAACAAATGATCGCTCATCTCGTGTTCTTCTCATTTGTACCACTTCTCATCAATCTTGCTAATATTGCAAAGATTTATTAAATGAACAAGTGTCCAGCTGTAACTGTTAATATTAATAGCTTTTTTTTTTACACTTTTTCTCACTGGCTTATTTTTTTCCATGCTTGCTTAAGCCCACTTTAAAATAGGCTTTAAAAGTAATATTTTTTTTTCTTATTCTGGAATGATAATTAACAGAAAACTAAGAAGTTAGTGATAAAATTATTTTAATGAAACTATGCAATTATACTAGCCCATTATAAAGCATAGGATTTGCTATGAGCTCAACACCGCCTGCTAAAAGCTTATTTTACTAGAGTAAAACAGTCAATTTTAAAACTCTGGAAAGATTTCAGATCCCTTATGACTTAAAATTGCTACTTGTGCTGTAAAAGTTTAAATCACTTGAGTAAATTTGTAATTTAATCTTTAAAGTTTAACTAACATTTATTCTTCCTTTCCAAGAGCTTTCTGTTGGTGTAAATCGTCAGTTATCTCTTTCTCTAGTCTTGGGCTCAGTGGTTTCCAGACCAGTATCTTTCCTCCTTTTCTACTTTCTACATGAGATTCCTTTGTTTCGCCTCTTCTCTGTGGCTACGAGTTTTTGCCGCTTCTTGTCCTAAACTGAATGCTTTCTTTACGTTTTTTTTTTTTTTTTTTTTTTTTTTTTTTTTTTTTTTTTTTTTTTTTTTTTTTGAGACAGGGTCTCACTTTGTAGTCCAGGCTGCCCTGAGCTCACTGTGGAGTCCAGGCAAGCCTCGAACTCAGCAGTCCTCCCGCCTCTGCCTCCCGAGTGCTGGGATGACAGGCGTGAGCCACCACGCCTGGCCTAAACTGAATGCTTTTTGACAAGCTTTTCAGTACAAGTAATCCTAGAGATGTCATCTCACTGCCAGACTTTCTCTCCCTGACCCCTGGATGCCACCTCACCTTCCTGGTTTTGTCCAAGACCCTCATGTGGCCTCTTGGATCCATATTACATTCTCAGTTTGTTTTTTTTTTTTTTTTGTGCATGTGTGTGTACCAGGGAGTATAGAACTCAGGACTTCACGCTTTCCAGGCAGGCGCTGTGCTGCTGAGCTGTCTCCAGCCCTCATTCTCATATTCTTGGTCAAACAAATCTTGCTCATTGCTCCTGACTGGTTACTTATGTATTTGCTATTTTAGGCCCCTGGAGGGAGGGATCTGAGCCCCCCTGTTCCCTGACCCCCATAGTTCCTGCTTTGTTGCAGACAGCACACAAACTCACACGCAGTGAAGTCGTGTTAAGCAAAACTTCTTTGCTAATGGCAAACATCGCACCTATATCGTATGTCTACAGTAATAACAGACATAATAAAGCAAGCATTGACTGATTCCCACTTGTTGGTGTTTTATATGTGTGACCTCCAATCCCTGTACCAATCCTGGGAGAAGAGAAATTATTCTTGCTTAGAAAAAAATGTTTCTTTCTAAATTAATTAGCAGCACAGTTCGGTTGGCAGTCCTATGCTCTTTTGTAACATCTCTTTTATTTTCTTAAAACATTAAATTACCTCTTGTGGTTGCAGTTTTCTTCTCAAAAATTAAGTGTCTCGGAGTATTCTATTTTATATGTCTTACAATACCTAGGAAAGCACCTCACACTTAGTAGGTGTGATAAATGCTTCTCTTTTTTTTTTTTTTTTTTTTTTTTTTTTTTTTTTTTTTTTTTTTTTGTGAGACAGAGTCTTGCTTTGTAGTTCAGGCTGGCCCTGAGCTCACTATGTAGCCCAGGCAGGCCTCAAACTCAGCAATCCTCCTGCCTCTGCCTCCCACATGTGGGATGACAGGCATGAGCCACCACACCTGGCACTGTGGTGCGTGGTACTGATTGCTGGTGGGTGTGAGTCACCATGCCTGGTATTGTTGTATGTGTTTACCAGGGATCGAACCAGGGACCCTGTGCTTGCTAGGCAGGCGCTGGAACCACTGAGCTAAATCTCTAGCCTGATAAATGCTTCTTGTGTGAGGGAGCAGCAGAACAATTAGAGGAAACCCAAACTGAAGGAGGAATTGCTTTGTGAAGCATCTGATAGAGTCTTAACCTAGCTTCACAAGGCAGGCTTGCAGAAGGGCCAGGAGTGCCAGGCTGCGAGACAGCAGCAGGGCTTCGGTGGGACAGAGCTCCGTGACTCTGGTGGGAGGGAGGTGCCCAGGTGGCGTGTTCCATTGTCAAGATGGAAGTGACTAGCGTGGCCGTGGGTTATCATGGGGGAGAAGCGGTGGCGTGCGGAAGGCTGGAGGTTAGGGCCTGCTCGGTATTTTTCTTGTCTTCCCTACATTGCAGTCTCCTGCTCCGTTAAGTGGAGATAAAGCTCATCCCCAGGAACGCTGTGAACTATGATTTATAAAAATGTGTGTTAAATCTTGATATTAATTAGTAGAAATCAAAGACACAAACTGCTATTGTTTTATAATTATATTGTGTATTAATATATATTGCAATTACCTTAGAAATTATATATTATTTACATGTTAACTTTATGAGGATTAATATACAACAGATAATTATTATTACTAATAATGTTGAGCATAAGGTCTTTGCCTTCTTATAAACTTGATTGCTATAGTTAGTGAATCTTATACAGGTAGTTAAAATTGACCCCTTCCAATGGTTTAGGGCAATAAAGATACGATCATTGCTAAAAAAAATTTTTTTAATGAAACTGCAGAACAATTTTACAAGCCTTTAATTAGCCTCTGAAGGTCTGGGGAGGTCTGGCAGAGGATAAAATATACAGGCTCTCCTGGGACTTGGGGAACAAGGCCTTCTAACAATCTCAAGGCAAAACATGGGAATTGCTAAGTGAAAACTATTGAGTGCAAGGCTTGTTTACTTCCATGTTCCCGAAGTCCATTTTACCTGGCTGAGCTATGATGATGCAGGAATTCATCATCTGAGGCATGGAAGTCATAGTCCCACCATCCCTTGCTGGTCCTGCAGAAGAAAGAAGGAGTCCTTGTCTTGAAATTCAGTAGTTAGCAAAGCTTGCCTGAATTTTGAAGATGATATTAAGTATTCCAAAAGAGGCTGTTCACCTGCTTCCTTTTTAAAATGCTGGTTAGAATGTTTCCTGTTCACTCTCCAGGCAGGCTTGCATTCTCAACTCTACAGTAAATTTTTACAGTCCAGTCCTCACCGGTGTCAAACCCTTAATCAAATAGGAAATTGCTTCTCCGGGTTTGGCCTTGGTGGGAAGGGAGGCGTGCACAGCATCAGCACATGGCTACCCAGAATCATGCCGTCCACACCGGTTCCAGCGTGCAGGCGGCCAGCATAGGACCTCACATCAGGGTCAGGCGGTCCAGCTTGCTGAAGGAATCCGTGCAGACTGCACGCCCACCATGTGCTGGCCGTGTGCTCTGCTCTGTGGGAGAAATCGTGTGATCTGTGTCCAGCGGGCTGTTGGAAGCCGCTCGTCACAGGGCGGAGACAGGCAGGCATGCTCAAGAGGGGTCTGAGGGTCCCCCTTGTCTCCCGCGCCAGTGCTCTGCGTCAGCAGAGGCGGAGGAAAGCATTCTGACACTCAGAAAGTGGTGACAACATCTTACCTCGGCATGGATGTGGCCAGGGGGTGGTGACCGTGAGCCTGGGAAGGGTGGCTCTTGGGGGGGGACCGCAAATGCCAGGTTGGGTGCTGTGGACTTGGTCTTGAGAGCAGGCGGAGACAGCCACGGTTTTAGGAAAATAGTGACAGCACTGAATTCGTGTTGCATGAAGATAAGCGCAGTGGCCGTGCGGATTGTATCAGTGCTGCCGTGAGCGGGACCCGGGCCGTGGCGCAGGGCAGGAGGCTGAGCAGACCGAATGGAGCCTTTGCCCTTCAGGGGAGCTGTTAGAACCTGGCACTGGAAGGCAGGTGTGTGCCACAGTCGATCTGCAGCCTGGGGGTACTGACAGTACCCCACCCCTGACCTTGAAAAGGCACCTTCCATAAACAAAGCTTAATAGGAACCTCATTTCAAAGAAATGCTAAGCGCCTAAGAAACATGCACACAGAGACAAAACCCATTCCTCTGTGACAGTGGGGGTGCTGTTGGTCCTAAGCACATCATTGACTTTATATTCTAGATAAAGGAAATGCCATCATATTAATAATATACGTTAGAATCCCCTTATGCCATCCTATTAACGATATACATTAGAATCCCCAATTTCACATTCCACAATGTCACCTAGCTATCATTACTCACTGTGTTTGAATATAATAGGTGAATAATTCTAGAAAGACTTTGTTTTCATAATTTTTACTTCAGCAAATTATATTTTATTATTAGCTATCATTAGTATAGTACTGAGCCCAACTGTAAAGTTTATCTTAAGCACATGTGCTTAGGAAAGACATCTCCCGAGGCCCCTGGGTTATCTCCTCCGCTGCGGAGCTGCACCAATTACAAGATGCCTCTCTCTTTGCAGATGTTACAAGGGTAAAGAAGGAGGTTTATTAAAACTGAGGAAACAGGACAACAGTGTGGCAGCTCTTCGTATTTCCTGACTTCTAGCTTCTTGCAGCGCCACGCCCTGTAGTAGCTAATACTCACTGGCTCACATTCGAGTTCAGGTCTTAGCTCTTTTTGCTTACTGATTCACGGTCTGACCTTCGTCGAGTTACTTCTCCTCTGGTGAGACCAGGGACTCTGAAGCCCGCTGAGGAGAGCGGCGCAGGAAGCCCTTGACACGGCTGTGCTTCTCGAAGGTCACCCCCAGCTTAGTCTCTGTCTCAGATTCGTGCCACAGATCCTCAGAGCGCTCCCTGTATTTGAAGCGCGTAAGTTAAACTTAAAAAACAAAAATGAAAAGGAATGTAAAACCTCGGTGCACATTCATGAAACCTGTGAAGGTTGTTAAAAATTTGAAAGAATAATATCCTGACCTCACTGTTGCCTCCAAAGTCACGAGTATTTGGGGGGAATGGAGCCCACAATCCCGTCTTTTAACCACCTCCACAGCAAACCCATGTGGATTTTCCTCTGGCGGGTGCTGGCCTCCCAGGATCCCACGGGGTCTACAGAATGCCCCTGCAGGGGCTGGCATTCCTTTCTCATGGGCGGCCTGAGATTGTACAGAGAGGAAAGGTATGCTTGCTGTCTTTCCTTGTGGTCTCTGACATTCTTACCTTCTCAGCCTCTGTCATCTATCTTTGTAGATAATTTGTAAATGGAACCGGCTCATTTTAATTCTCTGCTCATTTTTCCTTTTCTCCCCCCTGAACTCTCAACAATGGCAGATTGTTGGCCCTTCATTGTTTCCTTTGTTACAAGTTCAATAAAAAAAAGAAGAAGAAGAAATCAGGCACAGACACAACTTAGACATAACTCACAATTTTCCCAATTAGATGTTCCTGAATTCTTAAGAACATAAAAAATGTAATTATCTAGGTGATAAACATTATCTTTTTTCCCTTGAAGGAAGTAATGGACTTTGGATCTGTCTCAATTTAACGCTGATATCATAGGATAAGAATGCTAATCACTGAAGCTAAAGATTCTAAAAAAAAAAAAAAATTAAAACCATCTTTCCTGTTCAGAATCTTGTTGTAACTCTCAAGTAGGAAAAGCAACTTGAACTTCTACATTCTCCTAGAAGTTTATACTGTTTTCTAACCTATTATGTACCCAACCGATTTCTCCCCAAATACAGACATTTTAATGTCTTTGGTCCCTAAGGTTCCCAAGCCTATAAAGAAATAACCATTCCTTTGTGAGTCTCAAATCCACTCCTGGAAATCTTACCATCCATTTACTCCATGCATATTAAAATGTGCCAATTAATTATCTCTAGTTCTAATCCAGTAAGCTTGTGCAATTAGCATCTGGGATTCAGTTCATCTTTTTGCTGACTTTCTAATTTAAGGATTGGGACATGGTGGGTCTCCCTAGAAGACACATTTAACAAAGATTATTTCCTGTATTTAGATACTCATTTTTTTTTCTATCCTATCAGGCATTTCGGCAGTATTTTCAGCTCGTATTCCTTAACTTTTTTTCTTAGAGGGAAGACTGTTAGCTATAAATGTGAGAAATAGGCCAATATAACTGAGAATACCTTAAATTTTGATTTCTAAAGATTATTGGCATATCACAATTATCCGTAACAGAAAAAGATTTTCAGATAAAGAGAAAAACGGTTCGTTGCAGGGAGCTAGGATTTGCTGTGCTTCAGTGCTCTTACCTAACTCGCCTCCCTTATTTGCATACTACATGAAATTATGTTAAAATTGGGGGAGGGGCTTCATTTCCTCATTAGGGAAAGGAAACAAGTATTTCAGTGTGGATATCAGGACTCAAAGTGTCTTACAGTGACTGCGGATCGTCCGTGCCAGGTGCTGGGCGTCTCACCCCGGCGTGAGCTGTGTCTCAGGAGGCTGAGACAGGAAAGGAGCCACGCAGAAGCGGGGAAAGAGGAAGTGGGCGGCGGCTGGGGTCGGGTTCATAAGTCACGGTCTGAGCTTAGCAGCCTGTGGCCCCGGGGAGGGCCGGCCAGCGCTCCGCCGCTCGGGGTCCCGCTCTTCCCGCAGAGCCCGCACGCCACCCTCCTGCCCGGGCTTCTAGCTTTCAACCGCGGTGTTATGTCCGCGCCTTTTCTTCCTGTCTCTGCGCACCGAGGGGCTCTCTCCGGGCTCAGCGGGAGCGTAAACAGGCCCGAGACTGCCCCGTGGGTGGAGGAGGCCACTCTGCGAGCTGCCCTCGGACACGGAGCCTGGACACTCTCTTCATTTTGTCCAGTGAGTTTTAAACTACCCGTGTCCCCTCATTGAATTCTTTCTTCCTAAAATACCTGGTGTGAGCTCTGATTGCTACACTTGAACCCAACCGGTAGACAGGTGCTTCTGCAGAGGAAGGAGAAACAGCCATGACATTGAACCAGTTTTAACCTAATGGAGTTGTGTGAATCATTGAGTATTTATGATCAAAGCCTCTATAGTACTTTAATACTCCCAGCAGTTTTGTTAGAGGTAACTGTTAAAGCAGTTGGATGAAAATGCAAATGCGAGCATTTATTATCTGGTGTAAGGTAAAGGAAATGTGGTCCCTGGGTACTGATCTGCTGTGGGTTAGCAGCCCACTGAGAGGAGAAAGAGGAGAAGAACTGGGCAGGGAGGAAGCACTTCACCCACAGAAAGGCCGGACTCCTGGGAAAGCCGGCCCCGGGGACCCTGGAGCGCTGTGTTCCCCTTTTCCTTTTGCCAGCTCTCAGTTCCATAGGGCACTTCCATATTCACGAGCCTTCTGCAGCATCTAAGGAAACCACTAGCCACTCGCTCCTGTTGTCCTCGTAATACGCATTTAGCCTCTTCCTCTGTTCCGCTTTGCTAGACTTGCTGGGACTTAAAGTCGTTTGCACCAGAAACCCAAAGGATTGTCATTCTTCCTACTTTTTTGGCCCGAGAAATATGTCTATTTAGTCCTTCTTTAGGAATAAGCCAGAGAGGGATTTTCTTTTCATTCCTTAAGACTCACTTATGCAATCAAAGTAGGGAAATACTTCACCTTTGGAATTGTGTCTTATGAAATTTAATACCCTCCAAGGCGCCTGAGATGCCATATAAAGTTCAAACGCAGGCTCTGCTGACAAATTCCTTCTGTGCATGACATTAACAGAAGAGCTAATCTTTCTTCTCAGGCTTTTGCTGAACCTAGAAAATCAGGCCCATTTTCATGTCTAAGGTAGCAGAGGAGACTCTCCCTGGCTGAGCCAGCACGTCCATGGTACCTGTTTAATCCCCTCCACCCAAGATCAGGACAGTAAGAATCGTGCTGGAACAAGACAAAGATGTGGGTCATGGGTAGGTGGCCTTGGGCGGTGGGCAAGAGAGCTACAGTCCTTAACTGACCTTTATACTTGAACTTGCCTTGCTGAAAATCAGTTTTTGAGCTCACTCTGAAGTGGATCTGATGGTGAGGTGGGAGGTTACTAGAGGCTGAATCCAGGGACTCTGAATTAGTTTTAAGCAAAGCCCTCTGATATCTGCTCCTAAAATAGAGAATCTCACATTGTGTCTAAACCTCCCATCTGTCCAGTCAGTGCAGAGTAACTCTCCGAACAACCCAGGCCAGGCTGTGATGTTGTGTTGGACAAACAGTCCCAAAGCGGACTCCCGGATGTGGCGCCTAACACCTTTCCACTGTGGGTGTGTGGCCCAAGTCAGGCACAGGCCTCCGGATCCACGGATCCGGAGCTAATCCTAGCTGCATTAGGATTAAATTTTCCAGGCCGTCAGTGCCATCAAACTAGGGTGCATGTGAAGATGGAACCTTGAAAGAGCGTTTGACAGAGGCTTGGGCTACTCTGTCCTTTTGTCCTCAGGGCCGTATGCATCCCTTGCAAATTAAATGATGGAAGTTAATGCATCTCATCAAATAGGCACAGCCCTAGCAAAGCTAGCTGACACTGTCAACACCATTCTTCTGAGTCTCCCTGGAAGACTGTATTGAAAAACCATTTTCCTATCTGCTGTCCATTTAATTTTCTACTGGGGTGGGTATTCTGATAAGGGTATGAATTCCGGATCTGCATTTTTAACCTATATGAAAAGCTATCTGTAAAAGATACTTTACTGTCAAGTTCTCTTTTGATATGTTCTGGATGTATAAAGGAATCACAAATCTTTCATGTAAACAAAAGTATCATGACTTTTAAGGGTCAAAATGTGTTTAAATACATAGGCCCTGTTTTAAGAAAATATCGTCCAGGTTTATTTTGAAATGCATATAATATATGGGCTCTTTAAACAAGACTTACCTGTTTAAAAAACAATGTAAAGAATCACTGATATTTCTTAGTTACATTCAGATGACGCAAAGCCTATAATAAACTACTTTATTTCTTACATAAGATCAACTTTTCATGAGAAAGAGCCGCATTTCCTTTTTTCTTTCTTTTTCTTAAATTGGAGACAGGGTATTGCTTAATAGCTCAGGCTGGCCCTGAGCTCTCTATGTAGCCCAGGCTAAGAGCCACATTTCTTACGGGTGCCGAGTTTGAAAGGATAAAATATTTAATTGAGCTGCAAACATGACAGTGTGTCCGTCCATCTTCCGGTCTGTCTGTCCCCAGATGCAGAGGGCGCTGTGCCAGCTGGACCTGGTGGGGCCAGCACTGCAGGCACCCTGGGGAGTCAGGTCAGCCGCTGTGGTGCCCACAGCTGGGCACCTCAGATCCTATGGCTTCGATACCGATTTCTTTTCTCTAAAAATCCATCCCTTCTTTGCTGTTAATTTTGCAACCCCTTTTCTTTTTCTTCTTGCAATGTGATTTCAACAGTGTTCACAGTGAAAGCAAAAATTCTGTGTGAGAGGCTTTCAACTAAAATCACCCACACTTATCTTTCTGTAGATTAGGAGTTGCGAATTTGGGTGTGAAAGTTGCTGCTTCTCAGTTTTGCCTTGCTAACATCCTTAATTATACGTGGCAGAGCAGAGAAAGTCAGCTCAGGGTAAAGCTAATTAAGAGATGTTTCTTCAGAGGTACCATTAGCCCAGTCAGAAGTGCAGCTTGGTGTCTCTTATTCCTGTTCCTCTCTGATCACTCAAGAAGGCATAAAGTGTAGGATGAAATCTCACCCTCCTAAATGTTTTACAGTAAGTTAGAGCAAAGTAGAGAAGCTGCCGATTTCTCAGTCTCACAAACTAAGAGTGTGTGTGTCTGTGCGCTCCTGGGGATTCTGTCCTCTGGGGACACAGAGCACAAAATTGAGACCCTGTGTGCGTCGTTTAAGGCTAAGTGTGACGCAGTAGTGGTGAGATCTCGGCGCCTGTAAAATACAGTTGAGATGCGCTCAGAGCCAGGGGAGGCTTGGAGTTTTACCAAAACCCAGAAGTCCTTTGTTCCATTAGTCCTTCTCCCGACAGCGTGGGTCCAAAGGGCCCTGTCGCCGTGGGTTCAGGACGCCGCGTGGGGCAGCCTCAATTAAGAAGTGATTCCTCTCTGTGCGTGCGGCAGGTTCAGAGGGGAGTCACCCGGCTAGGTGACGAAGAGTGCACATGAGGCTTAATTGAGCTCTTTGCTTGTTAAGTTTTTAAATTTTATTTTAAAATATATGAAAATAGTATTACAAGGGAGGATATTTAATAAGTTCTTTTGATCTTAAATTTAGCAGACTAACACTCATGACATTTTGGAAATAGTGCTGTTCTAAAAAAAAAAAAAAAAAAAAAACCTTCAGCTCCCTGGGAACTAAGTGTAACGGATTCTTGGTGACTTGTGTGGCTAAATTGGAACTCAACCTTAGTGAGATAGCTAATTGCTCTGGATTTTATTATGGATTCTTTTTTTTTTTAAGTTACATTTTATCTGACTTGTGGAGAAGTCTAATAAATGTCTTACGTTCTCTCTCTCACATTCTTGAAGGCCATTACTGAGTTTGCCTTTGTATCATTGTTGTTCTTATCTGAAGTTATTTACTATAATATTTAGTATTTGTTGCTACTGTCACTACTGGTTGTTGCGATCCTGGAAGATGAAGCAGGTCTCTGTCTCTGTCTCCTTCTCTTCCTCTGTTTCTCTCAGTCGGTTATAAGGAGTAGGATTTATTTTACATTCCCTGAGGGTCTTCGCATTGGTGTCTGCTCTGCTCCCCTGAACATAAAGTCATTTATAATTGTTAAGAATGATTAAAGTCATTTCAAAGATAAGTATAAAATAGGCTTTGAATGATGAAACTGAACATCACATACATTTCTTTCCTCGAGGTTGGTTCTAGGGTAGAGTTGTCTTATTCACTTTCCCACCCCTGGAGAAAATGCCCAACAGCTAGAGCTCAAGGGAAGAGAGGTTAAATTTTGGCTCATGGTTTTAGTCCGTGGTTGGCTGTGCAAAGGCAGAAACAGGACGACAGAGGGAGAGGACAAAGGGAACGGGGTTGTACCTTTGGTGACCATAAGCAGATGGCAAGGGATGGAGCTGAGGAGAGAGACGCACCTTACACAGGCACAGCCCCTCCCCCACCCATAAGAGACACGCCCCTTCCACAAGGCCCCGCCTCCCGGTGTCTCCCCTAGCCAGGAGCTCCTTGCTGGTTCCGTTCACTGATGGCACAATGGTGCCTTCCCACCCAGTCACCTGCACAAAGCTCCACCCCGGACCCTTGGGTTTTGGGGGGATGTTGTGAGTCTAAACCGTAACAGTTGCTATTTGACAAACACTGGTTGGTTAGAGGTGGTTGATTCCAAAGGAACTTCCTTCTGCCTCCAGAGCCACAACTGCAAGCAGTGAAATGAGAGGGTATCTTTATTTTTCCCCAACCAAAAAAATAATTTTTGATTTTTAGCCTGTGGCAGGATTTGAAGAGTTTAACTGTCCTTCCCAGACAAAAGCCCTGGCCTCACTTAGGGACCAGGGGATTTCAGGGCTGACCCAGAACTCGAGCCGCGCCTGATGGCAGACCCACGAGCCCCCTGCAAAGTCGCCCCCTCTGCCTCCAACCGCAGAAACCCGAGGCGCCCGCTGATTGAGAAGCGCCAGCGTTGTGCTATAGCACGG
The DNA here is from genome assembly GCA_004025085.1 of Thryonomys swinderianus. Classification (NCBI taxonomy): domain Eukaryota; kingdom Metazoa; phylum Chordata; class Mammalia; order Rodentia; family Thryonomyidae; genus Thryonomys; species Thryonomys swinderianus. The sequence continues at coordinate 17,294 of PVIC010012898.1, forward strand.
TGAAATGAAAATTGCTCGTAGTTTAATATCTGAGAAAAGCTCAAGGGAAAACATATTCTGGGGTGAGTTGTAAACGTATATATGTATATAGCAACCCAAGTGTCAGAACGTCCTATAGGCTTCTCGCTCGTCTCCTGTCCTGGAGGGAGCGCGGGCAGGGGGAGGGGCCGGCGGAGGAGCTGGGGCCGGAGGGCTGCGTGGAGGGAGCGGGGATGCCGCACTCGCTTTTCACAAGAAATAAAATTGGCAACATAGGCCTCGTAATTCACACTGCAGGCGTGAGCGATGCTGTTGCACACCGAGAGAGACGAGGCCGGGCAGGACCGTGGACTTGTGACAGCTCCCTGCGGGCTCTTCTCCTGCGGGCCTGGCGTGTTTGGGCCGCTGAGCGTGTCCGTGACCGGGACTGTGATTTTGTCTCCCTGTGTCCTACACTTGGACGTAGCCCAGGTGGTTCCCTCTGCCTTCCTTGATTTTGCCTGCTCATGCCGTTGCCCTGAAATCCTCTCGTGCTGTTAGTGACAGTGCCCTTTATGAATCTGAGAGCAGGAAAGCTGTGCAGCCCTAAGGAGGAGCGTTACTGACACCGGTGACCTTTACTGCTAAACACTGCTTCGCTCCACATAAAGATAGAGGGTTTTTAAAAGCTCATTTAGCATTGATTTTTCTAAAAGAGCTTCATGAGCATGTCAAGAACTTTGGATTTGAGGATTCATATCTTAAGTCTTTGCATATTGCTTAGGGACCTGGAAGCCGTCTCAGAACTACAAGGGGGGAATCTGAGCTCTTTGGCCTGAACGTCTCCATAGTGGTAAAAACGAAAGTAGAAAGTGCTGGCTCATTTACCGTCTTGTGTTTCTGTTTCTCCTCATGATGCTTCTGTTACACAGTTTGCTTTTGTGTCAGACAGTCTTCTGCCTGTGTGGACGTTTCTTAAGGCCGTGTGGCTACCGCCATTAGAAGCGCTGTGCATTATCTTGCACTGAGCCGGCGCACTGGAGTACAGTGGGTCCTTGTGAGTAAGGCGCTGACCTCATGTGACCAGTGTCTGTTGGACATCGGGTACGGTGTGAAGGTAAAGGCATGACTTTGCCATGGCGCGTACACCTCTGGTGCTCACCCAGCGGAAGGACAGAAATGCTAACAAATGACTGTAGCGTTTCACTGTGCCTTCCGACGTTCAAGGATCCATTTGAAATTCTGAGGAAACTGACTCTTGCTAGCCCAAGTCTGAGCAGTCACATTTGAGGAGGCTCAGGAAGCAGGGCAGCCCTGGCAAGAGCCGACAGCGGGTATTACATTTCACAAATGAGCTAATGAACTGTTCGTGCAGGGTGATGGCATTCTAATATCAAAAACTGAAAATGAGTAAATATGTAAAACGGTAATTGCAGATTGTGTAAAAAACCGAGGGAAAGGAATTGTAATGTGACAGACTCTAGTGGAGAGGAGAGGAAGAGGCAGTTGTAGAAAGGACGGTCACCGTGTTTTGAGGCAGTGGTCCTTGGCCGGGAGCTCAAGGCTCGGCAGGAGCCAGCTGGGGGTGGGGAGAGGCCTGCGGGCCGCAGCAGGGAGGCTTGTGCTGTGCGAGAGGGTCCCCGAGTGCAGAGGGCAGACCGCGGCCCCATCGAGCCACAGCCGCAGCCGCAGCGTCGGGGAGGGCCGGCACCTCACACGGGGCCTCACGCGCTCGGCCAGTGGCCCTGGTTTTCCTCTGTGAAGTAAAAGACTTTGAACAGGCTCAGAGAGGGCAGCTTTGCAGTTTCCTGAGCGGGGAGGGCGGAGGCTGGAAGCCTCCTAGGAAAGGGCGTGGGCCTTCTGTCCAGGTAAGAGACGTCGCCCTAGAATTCAAGATGGAAACACTTTCAGGGCATGTTTTGGAAAGAGAAGCACAAAAATTTAACTCTTATTCCCACCTTATAGAATCAAGACCTGGTTTATATACGACTCATTGACTCTGATGTCACACAGGTGCTAATGGGAAAAAACTGAGTGAAACAAGGAAATACTTAAATTTTTTCTGATTCCATAGTAGAGGGTTCATCTGTAGCGTAGCTCTTTCAGTTTTAGAGACGAGAGAAAGTCAAGTGTTTATCTTGAGTAGCATTGGGATGGTTTTATTCTAGCATTAAATTCATCTTTACCCTCCTAGTCCTGCAGTAGCGGTTTGTGATGTTTCCGATGCAAATAGAAAGAAGAAATCTTGCAGTTACGGCCCGAGACCCACTGAAATGCAGCATGGTCGGGCAGGAAGGCTCCCGTGAATGTGTCCGCTGCTCCTGCAAACACACAGGAGACGATTCATATTGCGGGACAGAAAAAGGACACGTTATCTGAAGGACAGGAGGAAACCTTTGCCTCAGATCTGTCCGTCTGACCTAAGCAGAGAGGGTGGCCTTACGCTCTCAGGGTGAGGAAGTGCAGTAGCGGAGTATGTCTTTGGAAAATCCTAACTTTTAAAGATCCGACTCTACCTCTGAATTACAAATATGCCTAAAGGCAGAAACAAAAGAAAATTAAGGCTTTCTTTTAAAAATAAATTCTAGACTTGTACAAGTGCAAAAGCAAGTGATTTTGCCTGCACGTGGCCCTGATGAAAAATGTCCTAGTTTCGAACCGTTAAGGTGAATGTCACGCCCACGTCGCCTGGAGGGAGTGCAAGGCCTTTCAGTTCCGCGGGAAGCGCACGGGGAACCGGCCATCCAGCCGGCCTGCGTCTCAAGGCCGGGGCAGCACTGCGTGTCGGAAAGAACAGGTGCTGCGGTCCGCGCCTTGGGGAAACCCTGAATGCTGTTCTGGTGACTGTGGAAGCAGCGTCTTCAACAAACGCAGCCACCCTGGGAGGAGCCCTGGCTCGAGCGCGCATGCGTGGTGCCGGCGTGTTCCCCCAGGCCCCACAGGCGCGGGGGTCTGTGACTCCTGGGACAGGGGCGGGGCTCCCGCTGCCCGCAGCAGTCCTGGCACTTACCGAGGTCCTGGTTCGCCACTGTCGAGCCTCAGATCTGGGCATCTCCGGATGAAGCGCCCGTGGTTCCCGGGCGGTGGGGGAGGGGCTCTGGAAGGCGGGCAGACTGTGGGCTTGGTTTACTGTCTGTTCAGCTGTCAGGAGAGGTGGGTCACCCGATGTGACCTGGAGCCCTACCCCCCCCCGCGCCTCCCTTGACCCCCTCTGTCCTCCCGTCTGTCCTCCGAGCTGCTGTCCTGCTGCAGAGCCTGGTGACCGTGGACTGAAACAGGACCCGAAATCAACCTTTCTTCCTGGGCCTTGGTGTTTTGTCCCAGCAATGACAAGGTGACTGAGACAAGTGTGTCAGGTGGGGCCAGTGAGAAGACGCGAGTGCAAAGCGGGTGACCCCAGGGGAGTCCTTTGCAAGGGCTCCGGGGACGCAGCGGGGTTCCGGTGTCCGTGGGACCGGGGGAGACGCGGGTTTGCGGACGGATCTGCGCTCCGACGCTTCACCCCGTGGGGATCCCGCGCCTGTGCCGTCCTGGGCTTCATTCATAAACCGAAGCCTTGATCGCCTTCGGGGGCGCGGACAGCGCACGGATCACGCTCCGCGCAGCTCCTGACACCGAGGGAGCTGTCGTGGTTTTTGTTATTCGGCAACATGTAGCCTTAGCGTCCTGCGCTTCGCCCTTCGCCCTGGGACCCGCAGTGCGCGGAGCTCTGTTGTGTGTTTGGGTCGTTCCGACGTTAAAAGCTCCCGAATGGCGGATTGATACATCATCAAGAGGTAAAGCGAGCAACAGAGGAAAGCTGAGCAGGGCCTCGGCCGGGCTGTGTCAGGCTGCGGCGCTGGGTTTTCGGCCCAGTGAGACAGGAGGTGACGAGGCCCGGTGCGGTGAGCGGCCCTGCCAGCCTTGAATGCCGCGTCGGCCCGCCCGGGCCCCCAGCGCAGCCGCCGTCCCCGCGGAGTCCTGCCCTGGCCGGGGGTGAAGCTTCGCGCGGGCTGCTCGTGTGCCTGCCTCCCCCCGAGCGAGCGGCTGCTTCCCCAGGCCGCGGCTGCCGGATCATGGCAGGGCTGAGGGGCCCGGGTCAGGTCTGCTCACTGCGCCGAGGTTTGGGGTGCCGGCCGGAGGGTCCTCAGGGCACGCTCGTGTAAACTTCCGCTGGCTTCCCGGTCGTCTGGGTGGAGAGAACCGTGCAGGCCCTCGCGAGGCGCTGGCTTTCCTCCTCGAGCCTCGGTCCCGTCCCCTGGTCGTGGGCTCCGGCCCTCCCCCAGCGAGTCCTCCCTGCTTCCGGGGCTCGAGAGCCGTTCGCTGTAAACAGGCTGCGTGTGGCCAGCACATTATTTCTCTCAACCAGTGCACCTGCCTCAGTCTGAACCGGGGAGAAGTAGGAAGAACTGGAGAAGAGAACACGAACTGCCACGGGAATGTCTGCGAGGGGAAAAAGGGAACACATTGGCAAGCGGGCTCCTCTGGGGCGAATCAGCCCACCGCCTCCCTACTCTGCCTCTCCCTGACAAGAGGGGCGGAAAACGGGAGCCCTGGCTTTAGCTCCAGCTGTAGTGATAACTCCGTGAGGTTCTGGACAGAGCGGAGACTTTTGCTGGACTTGATCTTCCACCTTTAAAATAAAGCAGTGGCTTGGGCCCGAGGATTTAGCTCAGTGGCTCCAGCATCTGCCTAGCAAGCACAGGGTCCTGAGTTTGATCCCCTGTGCCGCACACCACAGTGCCAGGCATGGTGGCTCATGCCTGTCATCCCTGCGCTCGGGAGGCAGAGGCAGGAGGATTGCTGAGTTCGAGGCCAATTTGGGTTACATAGTGAGCTCAGGGTCAGCCTGAACTGCGAAGCGAGACCCTGTCTGAAAAACCTAAAAAACATAAAAAATAAGGCAGTGGCCCCAGACTGGCAGCTCCAGGTCTTTGCAGAGCTGAGAGGCTGAGGCTGTGCCTTTCTCATCTCCATAAGATAAGGTCTGACATGCGTGCGAGCCAGATGGCCCAGGAAGCGTCTGTGTGGAGATGTCTGGGGCCGGATGTGATCCCTCTAGCGTGGCCCCGCCCTCTGTCTGGTTGGGCCTCCTGTAAAGGCCCGGCCTTTCTCCAAGCAGCCCACTCTGTGGTAGTGCGGGTCCCTCATTGGGAGCGGGAGGATACGCAACCAAAATAATTTCTTGAGGTTTGGTTCACTGTTTGCTTCGTGGGATGATATATTTAGCTACAATTTAAGCTCTCCAGTTTCCTTTGAAATGCACATGGGAGGGAAAGGAAGAAAGGAATTGGAAAATAATAGAAAAAGTCATTTAGAACGAACAGGGAAAGGCTTGGTGAACCCTGAAAATGTTTGGGAAATCTTGAGGACTGTACAGGGCTGTCAGACGCACCACCTGTTTCTCTTCTTTGGGGTTCACGTAGAACGCATGTTGCTGCCTTCAAAACTTCCAAGAGATACAGAAGTCCTGCCGCCCAGGTAGTTAATGGATAAGACACCCTCCTGTTGACTATCGCTACACCCTACGTCAGACTTCTTTGAAGATGAGGCTTTATCTCAGCTTTTCTGCATCTAATTCATAATTGCCCAGCTATGCTAATGAAGCCCATTTGTGTTTTACATATTCAAAGCTCTCATCTGCATGAAAGCCAGTGCTCCCTAATTATGTAAAACAGATATTAAAAAATAATTCCCTGCCTCTAATTGGGATCAAGTCTCTAGGGCTCAATCTTGAATCTTAAGCTCATTCACAGCCATGCTGCTATGCCTGTGACCATTTGCTGACCTTGGCCGGCCCGGGTGCCTCCTGGCACCCCCTTCCTCCCGGGAAAGGCACCCCTTTCCTTCTGCTCTGCTCCCCACCGGAAGCCAGTGCAGCCTGGGCGATGCCAGCTACCGTCCTCCGCTCAGGGACACGGGCCCTCTCACATGCGATGTGTGGAAATAGGATACGGCCTGAGCTCCGCTTCCTTTGGCGGGAGCCTCATGACTTCGTGACAGGTGGCTGCCAGCAGTGCCGTCAGAAGAGGGACCTAGCCTCGCTTCGCCACCGTCGATTCCGGCACCTCTGCGGAGGAAACAATGCAATGCGCAGAGTGGTGGATGCCTCAGTGTTTTTCTGTTTGACTTTATTCCTGTTCTGAATGTACTGCCTAGATGGGCTTTTATTTTTTCCTGATTCTAACAAAATAGATGCAGTGGTGAGCTTGATGTGTGTTGTTGGGGAAGTCGGATGAGGTAGAGCTGTCACCCTACAATGTATCTGGTAGAAGGAGATCTGCTGTTGTTTTGAAACTTCACATGTGATGGGGTTTTAATTTATCATAAATGTCTAGTCTGCTGATGGCGATGAAACTCATAAGAGACCGTTCTCCAGCACACAGAATGTAACATATAAATGATTGAGAACTGAGATGGGGAAAATGCTGATATTGTAGACCGTTACAGAACTGTGTGTTGGGTAAAATGAAATATTTGTGGGCTCCGGATTATGGTTTTTTTCTTTCTTTTCCAACCTTCAATATTGTTTGTTTGTATTAGGTTTTCTGGCCTGCAGGGGAGTCCAAGAGCATATACATGCAACCTTGACAAACAAGAAAATTACGATTCTCACACCTTATACATATTCATTTTATGCAAACAAGAGGAACTCATTTGACCCTGCAGTAGCTGGAGGTGGATGTTTTTTAAGAGTAAATTTGAAACCCCAGTGCTGTATCCCAATGTACAGACCACTGTCTGCTCAGAGATGCCCATGTCCTAATCCTGGGAGCTGCAAACCCGTGACCCTACATGAAACGTGGGTTTGGAGCTGCCTCTAGTATTCTACTTGCTCAAGGTCATAGGGAGGTGAGCGTGGACCACCCAGTGGACCCCATGTAGCCGTGAGAGGCCTGGAGGAGGTGGACCAGTGTGGCCGAGGAGATCGGAGGGCCATGGTGAGGTGGGCCTTGGCCACTTTGGCTCCTTGAACGGTGGAGGGAAGAGGCCTTGAACTGAGGAATAAGGGGACTCTGAAGCCTGGAGGCAAGTCCGCAGCATGAAGTTCAGGTCAGCCCACACCTTGATCGAGCCCAGGTGAAACCCAGGCCAAACTACCAGCCAGTAGAACCCGAGGTAACAGATGGGTTTTGTTCGAGGCCACACACATCTGTGACATCGGCCCGGTAACGTGAAGTCTCATGAGTGTGGTGTTGGTTAGCTTATTTTCTTCCCCATGTGCATGTAGCCAAGGCATGAAATTCTTTTCCTTCTTGGAATTTTTTCCTGAGACAGAAGGATCTTTAGCACCAAAATGGTTCTAGTGTTAAGTATATTTACTTTGAACAGACGTACGATCTATTTTCTCCTTTCTGTTCTCTGAGATTACATAAATTATTATCATCAGTTATTAATACCCTTTGAATTGATTTTTTTGTTTCCTTATAAAGGTCTTTCATTCACAGTGATTGTTATTATCGTTATTTTTATTACTAGCTTCCAGCCAGCTAGTAATGACTTTGTGACCCATCTGGTTAGACTCAATACGAATGGCTCAGTGTTTTACTGTGCTTTATATGCCTTCTACTGAGGAGTCCTCTCCTGAAGGTTTCCTGTTGATTTTTGTTCTTCCTAAAATGCTCTTGGTCTGAGATATGTATATAACAAGAAGTCCCCCTCCCCGAATGAGTTAATCTAGAAATACTTCTTCATTTCACATGGTTTTAGTGTAAGTCAGGCATTCTGTGCAGTAGAACCAGTACGTTGGAGTCTTTCCATCCTCTGTAGAGTACGAGGTAGGTGTACGGCCGTTTTGTGTCTGTCACAGCTGAACTGTCTTGGGAGCAGCATCTGAACATTTTAGATACTTGGATTCAAAACCTGCACCCCACAAACCAGGTGCCAATGGATTGATGCAACTCAATTACATTTATGAAATAAATGTAAACATTCATTTAAAAGACAAGCATTACAGGTCTTCTACATTTTTGAGAAGAATGACTTATCTGGTTGTTTTGCTGTCCCTTCAGGCTTCTGTCGTTCTTCTGTTAGTCCCTGTAGTGGGGCCCGTGAGGAACAGCTCACAGGATGGATCCCTAGCTCGGCTAGTAGGTTGGAGGGGCTGTAACTGACACCCACACCAGCCTAGTTCTCCCGTCTTTGGGGGAGGCAGATCATAGGGAGTGCTGCGTGGGTACCTAACCCCTGTCTTCCCTAGGCACCAGCAGGTGGGGCAGCTGTCTGTTCACTAGGTAGCAGGTGACAGAATCTGCTCAAGGGCATTAAATAACATTTTGACAACTCCAGAAAGCACATCTCTCTCTCTCTCTCTTTCCCTCTGTCTCATTTTGTTTGTTTGTTTCTTGGTACTGAGAATGGAACTTAGTACTTTGCACTCGCCAGACAGGTGCAGTGCAATGGAGCTACATCCCTGGCTCTTTTGCTTTTACTTTAAAATAGGATCTAGCGAAGTGGTCCACGCTATCCTTGAACTTGTGGTCTTCCTTCTTCAGTCTCCTAAGAACCAGGATACAGGTTTCTTTCTTATCAGCAAACCAAAGTGATCTTCTGGTCTAGGGTTACAGCTCAGAGGTAGACTCCTTGTCTAGCCTGGGCAGAGAACCTGGGTTCTTGGACCAGTCTTCCACACACACAAACTAAACATAAAATTCTTCTCCTCATATAAATCTAGAGAGTTTTTCTTCCAGCAGATCAGTATCTGACTTGTCCTTGCCTAGTCCTCCAAAGTTGGAAATAAGTGAAACCTTTGAGAGATAATTAGGCCATGCAGGCTCTGTCCTCACGAACAGACCCTAGCTGTGCTCCTGCGAGTCAAAGCATTTTACTCATGGGAAAAGCATTTTCAGTGTTCCTCTACCCTCCTGCCTGCATGAGGCACACGCTTGCCATGTTGGGGTATAGTAGAAAGCCCCTCACCAGAATGTTCTCAGTATTGGGTTTCCTCACCTAAAGAGCTATAAGCCAAGCAAACATGTGCCTATTCTAAAGGACTCAGTCTGAAGGACAGTCAGACCCCCCATAATAATGTTTCAGTCAGTCACCAGCTGCACTGAGGCCATTATGAGTGATGAAGTAATACCTCGGCGTTGTTTGCAGTGTATCTTACCTGTCCTGTCTTGCTTTGCTTCTTGAATTGCTTCAGGTCCACCTTGAGCACCTCACTCTGAGCCTCGAGCCCAAATGCCACATCTTCTCACCAGGGATCTTGTGTTCTAAGAAGCTCTGTGGTCCTGCATTTCACCCAGAGCCTGTGTGGCCTGATTGGTGGCAGGTACCTTCGGAGCCGAGCGTCAGAAGCAGCCCATCAAAGACACACGTTTTATATCTTGTCAAGTCTCAGGCGTCCCGGCCCTAGCTAGTCACTCTGCTGGTAGATAGCAAAGAAAGGCTTGTCACTTCACTTCCCTGGTCATTCCAGGAGGCTGTTTTACCTCCAATTACTCGTGAGTGTCAGAAGAAGAAAGACAACCCTGGAGATGTATAATGTGATGCAGCACTTCAGAGGTGATTACTTTTTCCTTCCATCAATCATGTAAGGAAAATTCTGCTACTCACTTGATAATCCTGTTTTTTCTTTGAAGAAAAGGAGCTGTCTTGCTACCAAACAAGCCATTGAATTAGCACTGTCATTACTGACTTTTGAACTCATTAGGTCTTACTTAGTATTCCCGAAGTGTAGTAAGGTCTAAAAAGTAATTTTTCCAGTGATGGTATGAAAGGAGGCAATGACAGTCTTGCATGAAATGAGCTGTAGATTGAGTCTTCAGATTTCTGGGCCAGGACACCATACAATCTTTTCACTTGGGCATTTAATGAAAGGTTAACTTTGTTTTGCTTTGCAAATTATTTTTTAAATGTTTTTCCTTTTTATTAAGTTTATTGGCACATTTTAGGTATACGTTATGATCACACTCAACAGTGAGAATTTGCACCTCTACGTAATGTATCTTGATTCTCATTTTTTTGTTTGCATTGCTTTGCAGATTGAACACTACAATGCCATGTAGATAATTGGTGTGTGGGGGAGTGCATACATGTGCATGTGGCCTCTCGGGGCAGGGCAGATGGTGAGATTCTCATCCTAGGTGACATATTGGCTCTAGGTGAAGAAGGGACGCTCACTTGTTGCATTAAGGATTAACAGTTCATGTGAGTAAAACCTTTAGGACAGTGTCTGATACAGAGTAAAACCGTAAACCCTACACAAGCTTGGACTGCTATGAGTGTTACTACTATTTCAATCATTTTAATTTATATAGTTTTGGCACTGCCCTATTATTTGTAAGGGCTTTGGGGTTTTAATTATTGTATCCCCCAAAATTTGGGTTGAAATTTAATTCTCGATGCAATAACATTAAGACATACAGCTTGTGAGGTTGTAAGGGCCCTGCTTGCCAAAATGGAAAAGATTCTTTTATAACAGGGCTGGAGGAAAGTAGACACATCTTGCCTTGTGTCTTCGTACTGGCTGCCATGTTGAAGACGCTCGTCCTCTCCGGAGGACGTGACAGCAAGGCACCGTCTTCGGAGTAGAAGGCAGCCTCCACCAAACGCCGAGGGCTGCTGCTTTGATCTTGACTCTTCAGCTTTTGAAAGAGTGATGAGTAAACCTACCTACTCTTGGGTCTTTTGTTACAGCAGCATCAAAGGCCCAAGAGACTAGCTAAGCCTGCTGCTACCTTTCCTACAATGTAATGAGAATGATTTTTTTTGGGGGGGGGAGTGGAAAGCTTTGTTTAATCATTTAGATTTGTGACTCAGAAAACCATCTGTAAAAATATATTCAAGCACAGTGTGGAGTGATGCCCCATGGAACTCAAGCAAAGGGTGCAGCAGGGCCTTTGGAGGAACGCACCTTTGAAACTCAGAGAGCTGACAGCGTGGCCCGTCCATAGTCATCTTCCCTCTCCAGGTCTGGACTTCTTTTCCCTGGGCCTTTTGTCTCCTCTGTTTATTTTCATAATGAAACACAGAATTCTATATCTCCTGCACTAATACCAGACCACCCTCTTTTTCTTTCTGTTCCGCATATCTGAAGGACAGATACCGGTCTGTCTGGGAACACGTATGATGAGATGTGGCTCATCACCAGAACATGGTCAGAGGGAGCTTATTCCTTTGGAAAGAGCATGCCAATTCCAAGAAAGGTGGCAGACGAACAGCTCAGAAGACAGGCTTCCAACGTCCGGAAGAGTAGATATGGATTCTGCCTCTGGCTTCTTACTGTGGAGACTGTGCACAGGACAGGCTGAACACTGAGGTGATAACCCCTGAGACTGTGAAGGGACTCAGCACGCTCACCTCAGACAGACAGCTAGATGCCTTGCACCGCTGAATTTCTATTTCAGACTCTTTAAGGCAGCTGTGTATTCACATATTCATAGTGGTTTCGAGGAATTTCAAGTAGACGATGAGCTAGGTGCAAAGTACCTACGTGCCGAGCCTAATCTTCTTAACATCTTTGCTCCTATCCTTCCCCACATTTCCATATTTTCTGCCAAAGGTTTTATGCTCCAGAAGGAATGGGAACAAGTTTGAATAAACATTGTCACAGAGGAAAGAATGAGGCCATAGCTCCTTCATGTGTATTGTTTGTCTCCATTGCAATTTTAGCTTTACTCATACAATTATTTGATGAATGTTTCTTACTTAGAGCATAATACCTCACAATTTCTTGACACAGTGTAATATCTGTTGAATGAGTACTTAGTGTATGTATGTATGTATGTGAGTATATAGACATATATACACATATATGGGGATGATGAATGAACATGTGACTGAGTGCATAATTACTTGACAGTGGAAAACCCTAAAGCTCAGGTGGAAACTAGAGGAAATGAATTAATAGAAGTCTTTCTGCATTTTTAAGACTGAAAGATGATTGCTTTTCTTTATTTTTAATTTATAGCAGTCTTATTTGCTCACATTAAAAATTCAGAGACTACAAAAAATATAAAAAGAAAAAGCCATGTTCTCTTCCCACTCGAAATCCCATTTTGTAGAGGTTTACAGATTAAATATCCCTTATCCAAGATATGTGGGACCAGAAGTATTTCAAGTTAAGTTTTTCAGTTTTGAAGTACTTGCGTAGAGTTTATTAGTTGAGATTCCCTAATCCATATATACAAAAATCTGAAAAGTTCCAAAATCTGAAGGTTTTTGAGGGTCAGGTCTATTCCCAAAATGTTTTAGATTCTGGAGCAGTTTTTACTTCAGATTTTTGGATTAAAAAAGTTCAGTCTTATGCAACATTTATACACACAGTGCTGTACACTGTTAAAAAAAAAGTGATACTGCTATAAACAGTGGTTTTTTTTTTTCACTCACTACATGGTGGACAGCAGCCTGTTCACAGTCCGGCAGAGATCTACCTTTTATTTTTAGTAGCTGCCTACCTGAAGATAATTTTAGCTGGAGTTGCTGAAAAGAGCTTGCAAATCTAGCGTGGCCCACTACCCGTTTTATAAGTAAAGTTTTATTAGAACAGAGTCGCACTTGTGTTTATGCATTGTTTATGAAGGCTTAATGCTGTAGCAGCAGAGTTGAGCTGCTGACACAGAAAATACACGTCCTGTGAAGTGTACAATACATGCTCTCTGGCCCTTAACAGTAAAGTTCGCTGGCCCTTTGCAGGGGCTGTGGAGGACCAGTCTACCTCTGTCTCGTTGGCCCACGTAGCATTCAGTATCAAAGACAATGCAGGAGACTCAGCCGAGTGGTGGAGACACCAAAATTGCTTAGTGTTTGTGGCTACTGTAGTTTCTGCTTTCCTTTGGCGGAACTGGAGAGGTAACTGGAAAGGAGACAGAAGGTGCCTGGTATGTACGGTTGTTAGTACTACAGCTTCTCTAATTAGGATTCTGTTTACATTTCTCAAAAAATTACACACGTCTCCACATATCCCCCACATCTGTTCATTTACAGAGTTTTCTTAGTTTATTACCAGGTAGCTAATAAAGCACAACTTACCAAAGCCACAGCCTGTATTTACTCCTATCACTCAGTAAGCGGCTCAGCGTGCGTGGGGCGTGTTCGTTTATCTCCTGACTGGAATCCATCCTTGAGCAGTAGTGGAAGAGGGCGGCTGCCAGGCCCTCGAAGAGGTAGTTGATCAGCCATTGTGTTCTGTGGTTACCATCAAGGAGCATGTAGACTGGTTTAGTGGACTTCCGGACCGCTGGTGTCTGGTGGTGGACAGCAGGGAAAGGGAGACCCAGCTGGGCAAGGCCTTGCAGTTCCATGTGAGGAGGAAGCTCACCACGCCAGCCATAGAACAGAGAGCTCGGAATAGCGAATTTTAATACACAGGGGTAGCCTGCAATTTCCTTAGAACGCAAGTCCCCTGCAGGTTTCCAGCCAGGCACTCAGGCCTCCTGGACCCGGCTCAGGGCCCAGGAATATGTCTGGTAAACGCACCCCTCAAATGATCCTGAGAGAAACATTCCTTAGGCTCATGCCGGAGGACCACTGCTTCCCTAGACAGACACCCGGCCACCTACTTTCCCTCTTTTCTCTGCTTCTCTTTCCATGGCTTGAACCTTAGCAGAGTCACGTGCATGGAGTCTCTGCCGAAGCTGCACACAGGCACAAGATGGCCGCACTCAGGGAAGAGGGGCCTCCTCATCTTCTTGGCAAGGCCCTAAGTTCTGTGCATTCTCTTCCATTCTCTCGAAAATGCCTAAACCTACGAGCATCACCGGACTCCATTTTGAGCCAGCAGTAGGCTGTGGCCCTGGTTCGTGGGTAACACTGGTGTCCTCGGCCTCCTGGTATCACCTCCTTCCTCTCAGCTTCCTTTTTTCTCATGGTATTCTAACAAGACTTTTGTCAGGAGCTATCCAAATTTAAGCGGCTTCAGGCAGTCTGTTACCTTCATGCTGTTCCAGCTCTGTCTTGTTCTCTATCTTAGTACCGAACACAGACTTTGTAAAAAAATAAAAAATAAAAAAAAGGAAGGACTCCAGAAGTGTTTGATAAAGGAGCAAATAAAGAGTGTATATATGAAGGAGGCGGGACACAGCAACTCTCAGAAATCTTGCCAGCGTCTAAGGAGCTCTGAAAGACTGTCGTGCTGATATTTTGCTCACAGGAAGCCAGATCTGTTGATCTCAGGAACTTCCAGACTTAATTTGAGATGTATTTCTTTTAAATCTGGACTTGAGTCAGATAGTTTTCTTCTGGCATATTTCTCCCTACCCTAAACACAGTCCTTAATCTTGAGCACTACCAAACAAAGTAGGTTTTCTAAAATCATAGAGAGTGTTTGGGAAAATAAGTTTTAAGATACGTATATCTTAATAGGTTGTTTTTGTCCTCTGTGACCTTTGTTTTAATTTTTATTTATTTGCTGGATCTGCAGTTTGAACTGCCAACTAATGGGAAAATCATATTGAAGCAACAGCTTTCCCTTTTTCGAAAGTACGTATCTTAGCATTTACCTGGTTTGAGTTGACAGTATTCTACTTTAAAATAACGATGGTAAGTGGTAGTTTACAATGCTTGAAACATCCTGGAATGGAAAATTCTATCATTAGCATTTTTTCTGTAGCTTTTTAATAGTTGGTATAATATTATTTGATGTCTGAGCCACGCTTCCCCGGTGGACCCTGCGCCCGTGAGGTCGGCGCTCCTTTTGAAAGGCGGTGAGGAGCCTGCGTCCCGCTCCCGCCGCCTCCCAGGCCGCTGCCCTGGGGACCCCCCCACCCCCACCCCCACCCCCACTCATTCCCCAGGCTCCTTCCGTCCTCCGAGGCTTGCAGAGCCGCGTCTGGGCGCGCCCTTTCCTCAGGCTTCTCTGTCTCCCGGAGCCTCCTGGAGCCTTGCTGCGCCCCCTTCCTCGGAAGGTGCTGAGAGCCCCCCAGCCCCTTCCCTTCCTTCCTCTCCCTTCCCCCTCCCACGCCCACATTCCCACTCAGCTCATTCCCCCTAAATGTACACAGACATAACATACATGTACACACGGAAGCTTTTTCCTTAAGTGCTTGAGATCTGACGTCTCAACGCCCCTTTGGTGTCTAAGGTCTGGAGGGAAAAGCATTCGCTCACAGAAGAAAGTACACCATTGTCCTCCAGGAAGAGAGCACCGATGTGAAAACTTCCGACCCACAGAAATTACCGAACACCGCGGGTGCCTGGACGGGTTCAGGACGCAGATGACACTCAGTTGTCCTGCGTCTTAGTGTCCTTTAGTCTCAGGTTTCCTCTGTCCTTGATGACCTTGGCCTTTTTGAGAAGCAAGAGCCCATTGATTTCCACAATGTGCCTTCATTTGGCTTTGTCCAATGAGACATTTCTTTGTGGTCAGAATTAGATTGTGCGTTTCTGGAATTGACATCTTTCTTAGCACAGTATATCAGGAGCTGCGCGGTATTTGTTCACCTCATTGTGGGGGTTACTGTTAACTTGGATCACTTGATCAATGCATCTGCCAGGTTTCTCCACCTCAATGTAACTATCTTTTATTTGAGTTAAAAATTATCTAGTGGGGAGATAATTTTAGAAAATTTAACTATCCTGTTTCTTCTTAGAATTTTATTCTTTTTATTTAAACATTCTCTTATGCTTCTGACCTGAACTGATTACTACTGTGATAATGGTCAAATAACGATCTGTTAATCATTCCTTATTATGTTTTGAAATCCTACTATAAGGAAGAGTCTCCTTTCCTCCTTTCTATCTGAAAATAAATTGTATTGTGGATCTGTAGGGTCTACAACATGGTATCAGAGAAAATATAACTGAAGTAGAACAATTTCAATAGTGGAGCTAATTAATATTTCTATCATCTAACATGTTTGCTTATCTTTTGTCAAGAGAACAGCCCATAATTTAACAAAATTCTTAGTATAATTGTATCAACTATGTAGCCTTGTGTACTGTTCTCTAGATTTGTTCATTTTCCATATCTGCTGCACTGTGTCCTCCCTTCTTACTTTATTCATGTGTTTGTATTAATTATCTAAGTTGTGATCACTTACTTGTGTTTTCAGATTTCCTCAGTGTAGCCTGGGCTCCTTCTTTCGGGTCCGTGTGTCCTTCCAGCCACTTCACATTTCCTGGCACTGTGGAATGTTCCGGGTCTCCTCTTTCCTCGCGTGTCTGTCCCCTGGAGTCAGCCTTCTCCGGGCAGCCCGGACTCCTTCACAGTACTGAAGGGCAGAACTTCACAAGAAGCCGGGGAGGGCAGGAGTGCCAGGAGCGGGTCCTGCTGGTGGGAAGGGCTGCCTGTCTATTCTGCACACACCACCGCAATGCGAGTCTCTTGCTTTGTGCATTAAATGCTGTGCCTTTGTCATGAGTCCCTGAATCCTGTGATAAATTCTCTAGGCTGTTCTCCTGCCTAAATGAGACACTCTGAGGTCCTTGAATGATTTTTTTTTTTTTTTGAGACAGGGTCTTGCTTTGTAGTTCAGGCTGGCCCTGAGCTCACTATGTAGCCCAGGCAAACCTGGAACTCAGCAATCCTCCTGTCTCTACCTCCCGAGTGCTGGGATTACAGGCATGAGTCACCATGCCCAGGGGGATCGAACTCAGGACCTTGCACTTGCGAGGCAAGCGCTAGAACCACTGAGCTAAATCTCTAGCCCACCTTGAATGATTTTTAATTGTCGTTATTTTCAGCAAGACTTCTTTTTTGAATGTATTATTTTTTCTGAGAGGAAAATACATTTGTCTACCACATCTTATCTGTTTTATTTAACCAGTTATTCATTACAAATAAATCACCAGCACAAAAGTATAAATTTTTTAAGTCTCAAAAGAGTAGCTTAACATTTTGCCTTAAATTATCTGCAGTTATTTCCGTAAGGGAGGGGAATGAATTTTCCTCCCACATTCAACTATACATCACGTTAGTGATTGTTTTACATTCTGCATTTGATTTAGTAGTGAAATCTAGTGTTTGATTTTTTTTTTCCTCTCATGATCAGGGTTGGTTTAATGCTTTCAATCATATTTATTTATTTTCTTCCTCATAATTAATTATGGAAATAATTATTTTACTACTAGGACTCCTCTACAGCTACTCTACTGTCTCACAGCACCATTATTATCACTCTGCGATGTGATATTTAGTAATTATTTCCCTTCAACCCAATCTTGCTACACATACACACATCATTTCTCACAATCTGCCCACACCCTTCAAAAAAGAAGAGGAGGAGGAGGAAAGGAGAAAGGTAAAGAATAAATTCTTCTGAAAGCTTTTGTTACTACCCCATGGTGTGACTTGTTAAGGGAAAAAAAGAAAGCTCTCTCTCCTTTCACGGGAACATATAATGAGTGTATGAAGAAATATGAATCATTTTATAACTTGGCTATTTAAAGCAAAAGAAATAGACTTTTCTGAGTTTCTGACTTAACATTAAAGTACTGGACTTCGTTCTGAATATTTTGAATATTTATGGTGCTTGATGTTTGGACTTTTTTAAAGGTCACTTGAAAATGAAGTCACTTTCATTTTAAAGTAGAAGGTGAACATGAAAAAGGAAAGAGCTTTTAATGAAACCTATGATGTCCGTTCTCTTGCAAAAGGTCTTGGTTTCCTGTAGTAACTGTATTGCTTAATGGCTTTCCTTACGAGACAAGGCCACACTTTAACTTATGAAGTGTTTCAGCTCAGGGATGAGCTCCTGTGGTGCTGGCAGTCAAGGACCTGGCACTTGTGTTTCAGCCCAACTGCCCACTGTGGACAAAACAACAGCCGTGTTCACTCACAACGTGTAATGTGCATGTTTGTCTCTGTTACGCTATTTCACCTGCTAATGATAAGACACCAATATAAAAAGTTCTCAGAACAGATAAGGACATCATCTGAGGGATTTAGGAGTATGACATAAAAAATAGAGAAAGAACGTATGCTGGGCTTCCTGGGAATCCAGGCCTTCAGGACCAGGACCGTCTCAGCGTCCTGTTTAGTCCGTGAGTTTTGCTAAAGGAAATGCAAGTCCTTCAAGATCAAAGAAGAGAAGAGCTGTTTGGTCAGATTAGTCTGAGCCAAGTCCCACGCCGCATCTACTGGCTCTGAGAATTTCAGTGTGCTCTTCCAAAGTAAAGCCCATGGGACGGGCCATAGAGAAGAAATCTGTTTAACCTCCTTAACACCATCATTTCTAGACTCATTGCTTTGCGACATGTCACTGTAGACAAGCCACTTCAGTAATGAGAAATTAAACTGGATTCTTGGAGTAGGACTGCATCATGTTTAAATCATAAGGACGAAGACTTGTTAAGTGACTGACTTCAAGGTCTTCTTTTTGAGATTCTTGGTCCAGTACTTTTCCTACTGGTTACATCAGTGTGTCCTGGCAGAGGAACTATCTCTAGCAGTTGTTTCCTTTCTGCTACACCACGTAGTCCTAGGCTCCTCAGCTGAGTGTTTATGCCGCTGGCACTCGGCAGCCAGGCTGCTGTTCACAGACGTCTCTGAAGCTCTAGTTCAGAGTGTGCCTTTCTTTACTGCAGAAGGCAGATACTGTGGGCTGTTTCTGGTCATGAGCATGTTTTGGTGCCTAATCCTGTTGACGTTTTTGATGTTTCATTGATGACCTTCTGAAAGGTGTCACTATTCCTTCAATTCAGACAAAATAAGTTTTAGTTTGCCACAGTGCATCTTTTTTATTTCCTCATGTCTTGGATCAAGTGGAAGATGAAAGGCCAGGGGCTCTAGAAGGCTAGACTCAGGGTCCTAGTGAATAAGCCAACTCATCCAACTGAAGACTCTGAGAATACCAAATCTTCTATGAGTAGGTCTTCTGGGAAAGTGATCTGGGTGGGCAAAGAGTGGTTGACCATCAGACATGAAAATGGAGGGGAGTCCAAGACTCTAAACTCCAGTGATTGCTAGCAACAAGTCACGTGGTCTCACTCTGAGGTCCAGCACCCTGCCTGAAGAATAATTAGCAGGAATAGCAAAAGCAGTAATACCATTAGTATGTCTATCCACAAACCTAGATCAGATGTTGTAGTCAATGCTTTTGAGGTAGAGATTCATTATCTGAAATTCAGCCATTTATTGAATGGATGAATGAATAAGTACATTTTGATTTGTCTGCATTCCTGTTGGGGGAAGTCCTTTGGATGCTCTGTAGTCACAAAGGTCAGTGAGAAACATCTTGCCTCAGAAGCATTTATAACACAATATGAGAGAAGAATAGATACTAAAGTAGAAAACTGACATGGAAAAGATAACACTGCAGAAGTTTACAAACAAGGGAAAATTTCCAGTAAGGATAATAGTGATTACTTCAACCAAATTGAAAAAAGAAAGGTTTAAATTTTTCTCTGGGTACATCAGCTAATGGTGCAATAGCAGTAGCGTGTAACAACCTCCCCTGAACATGGTTGCTTGAAATAATCATTTATTCTGTTGCTTGCATCTGTGCATCAGTTTGGCTTGCTTTGTGTCTAGGCTGTGTGCTAGACCCATATATTTCATACTCTTTAAGAATTATCAGAAACAGAGGTATTTTCCTCACGGTAAAGAACGAATGCAAATCTCACTTCAAGCTCCTGATCAGTTGGCATCCCTTCACATACCAAGGTCCACATCAGTTCTGGGATCATAGGCTTGAAGTATACGCCTCTCAGGGACGAGAATTTTCTTCAGCGACAAGGAGAAAGCTTGATTTTTACTAAAAAACAATGTAACTTATTTTTTGAGTATGTGGGAAATCCGAAGGGGAGGGGCGGGGATGAGGTCCCGAGAGGGAAGCGGGGTCACAGGGGAGCAGCCTGAATTCCAACCCAAGCAATGGGGCCAGTCTCTATAGCGGGCGAGGGCACAGTGATATTCTAGGAAGAAAACAAACGCCAAGAAAACCTCCCCAAAATGTGTTAGTCGGGAGATTTGGGCGTCTTTTGAGAAAGCGTGTTTAGTGGAAGAATGCGGGCAGCAGCCACCTGTGAAGTGGTCGAGGCGTAGGAAAGCAGAGGCCATTGTTGTCGGTGTCACTGCGGTTGCCAAGGGCAGGAGAGCAGGGGGCCCTTAAAACGAGAAGGAGCAAACCGAGAGCCAGAGCCGTGAGCGCCTCTGTGCCGAGAGGGGACTCGGAGGCTGGCGCTGTCCCGAGGGGCCGGGACACAGGCCCGGAAACACGCGTCGCCCTGGCCCCTGGGGGAGAGGGCGGCTCGCCTCCCAGCCGCTCTGTCTCACGCACGCCTGCAGATGCCGCAGGCCGAAGGGACCACTGCGCTGTGGAATGTTGAGAAGACCGTCCCTGCTCCTTAATATGCTCCGGGGAACTTATTTTCAGACATTAGGTGGGGGCACAGTGTTTACCTGTGCAGCTAACAAGCGACTTACGCACGCAGGCAGTCACTTGAGTTGTTAATTAATGTTTAATTTGTTAATTGCTCACACCTGCAGACATTTCCCCCAATAGGGAAGAAGACCTCATTTCAACCCAGGGTGATAGGCGTTGGGATTTTCTTCCAGGAATCTCCAAGTGATCACAGTTCGTCTGTATTCTCGGGGATTTAGTGACGCAACGCAGTCAGGCCCCAAGTGTACCCGACCAGGAGCTGGCACAGGGCAGGGGCGGGCTCCGAAGATGAGCGTGCGGCCCCTCTGTGCAAGGCCGGCCACTGCAGAGGGAGTTGGCACAGACACACGGGGTAAGGGGCATGAGGAGAGGAGAACGCGCTGGCTTGGCCGGTCCGGAGCCATCCCCGAGGATCGGGCGGGAGACGTGGGACGCTGTGCGCTGACGGGGCGCAGAGCACCGACTTGGGCTCCAGACCCCTGCGCCGCCATCTCGCCTCCTTACTGTGTGACACTGGTCCAGTCTTCAGTGTCTCTAAGGGCGCCCTGGAGGCCACCGTGGTCACCACTGTGAGTTACTGGGAAGGGCAAGTTAATACGGAAAATGTACACAGTGGTGCTTGGCACACGGGCAGCAGGCACAGAGTCCAGATACTCCTGTTCTTGGTTTTGTCGCTGACTTGTCGTTCGTTGGCTTGGCGTTTTTGTTGTTACGGTATTATTTGCTGAAGACGGGAAGTGGTGCCAGCCACCTAATAGGGTCCTTTAGGTGACACCTTGTGATATTAGCACTAGGTTACCTAGGAAGAGTCTTTTCTAGTCGTTGTGCATACGGCTAGCTGTCCTCCCCAATGACAAATGGGAGGTAGCCGGAAGCCATCTTGATTTATTTCTCTTTAAGCAAGTGTTGCTCTGCGGGAACATTTCCGGGGTGGTCGCGCCAGGCTGGTGGCACCGTCAGCTCCTGCCTCCCTGTCCTCCCTCCTTCCCCCTCACATCCTTCAGCGTGAGCATCCCGCCTCTTGCTGTTTCTCGCACTTACTGTTCACACTTGTATCACTGCAAGTTCGTCTAAGGAGCCAGGCCCCAAGCGGACAGGCCGCTCTTGGCCTGAAGCGCTTTGGCCAATATGGCTGTTGGTTAAACAAACCAGTTTCCTTTGATGCTCCCTGAGCTGGTTGGAAGGATGAACGGCAGTCAGGTATGGCTATTGTGGAAAAGAGTCATCCGCGTACAGAACAGAGCAAACACAGATTTGCAGCCACGGGGAGATACTCCAACAGCGGAAGGAAAAGGCCAATATGGTGTGCTTGCGCCGTCCAGCAGAAATAGTCTGCCAACAACATAGGTCATTTTGTTTTGTCTGGTTCAACATAAAAAATAAAAGACAAGCCGGGCGTGGTGGCTCACACCTGTCATCCCAGCACTC
>PVIC010012899.1:0-38920 GCA_004025085.1 Thryonomys swinderianus
GTTATTTGTAAAACCAACATTCAAAGTTGTGCTTATTATTAGAAGTCAAATTTAATTTAAAATCAATTTTATATAGTTTTAGTTCTGTTTAAAATGCAGTAAGACACAAAAGGATTTCCAAGTATGTACCGAATATTATCCTGAGTACTAAGAATTCAAATGACTCCTTCAACAGAGCTTCCTCAAAAACTTCAGGCTGAAGCAGGGAGGCCAAGTGATTAAAAGCTAACAAGGGCTGGGGATTTAGCTCAAGTGGTACCGTGCCAACCTTGGATGCACAAGGGCCTGAGTTCGATCCCCAGTACCACAAAAAAAGGAAAAAATAAAAAGCTAACACATAAATTGCACAGGCCAATAGAGAAAAGACTGAAAAGGAGTCATCCTGCTGAAGTCTGAGACTCAAGGTGGCAGGAGACAACAGAGAAAAGGAGATGACATTTGAAGAATAATGTATTCAAATCACAGGATGCTGAAAATTCTTAGATTGCTCTCTTAAGTTTTGGATTGCAAAAATGCGATGAGTAATGATGCCCTCAAGCTTTCTACTTTATTCCAATTGCTCTGCTTTATCCCCTCCATAGGACAGATGGAAAGGGGTCATTTCATGCTTGTGTTTTTAAGAAGTCTCCCTTTATAATTACTATAGCCATAATGATTTCTATAACATTCAATCCCTCTCCCCCAAGGGCTTCCCATCAATATTTGCAAATGCTGTTTTCTTTTCTATGAAGTCACTCATTGTGGGACTAAGAAATAACCAAAAAGAGCCAGGAATTTAGCTCAGTGGTTCTGGTACCTGCCTCAGAAGTGCAAGGTCATGGGTTTGATCCCCAGTACCCAAAAAAGAGATATCAGCAGAGAATTCTGCCACATAAAAGACAGTTTCCAAATATTTTGCCCCATAAAACAAGCCACAAACAGACTTCAGGGTTAGATTTAGTTACCTTCTCATCTAGAGCACATTGTAATTTGGCATTCAATATTTAACTCTGGGGCTCAGAAGGGTGACTTCTGGAGAGGGATACATGTGAATTTCATCAAATTAGGTTGGTTAAGATTTAATGATATCTTCCCAAAGCCCTCTCCCCTGGCCTTTGAGAGCTATACTCAGCACAAGTTGTATTCTGCATCACTCCAGTGCTGCCTGCTTTAGCGCTTGGGCCATAACACAAAGGCAAACAAGAGGCAGAATGAAAAATTAAGATATTTATGAAGGGCTGGAGATTTAGCTCAGTGGTTCCGGCACCTGCCTAGCAAGTGTAAGGTCCCTGGTTTGATCCTGGTAACCACAAACAACAATACCAGGAGTAGTGACTCATGCCTACCAGTACCACACACCACAATGCTGGGGCATGCAGGAGGCAGAGGCAGAAGGATTGCTGAGTTCCAGGCTTGCCTGGGCTACATAGTAAGCTCAGGGCCAGCCTAAACTACAAAAAAGTAAGACCCTGTCTTACTTTTGAGACAGGGTCTTGCTTTGTAGTTCAGCTGGCTCTGAGCTCACTATGTAGCCCAGGCAAGCCTCGAACTCAGCAATCCTCCTGTCTCTGCCTCCTGAGTGCTGGGATGACAGGCGTGAGCCACCACGCCCGGCAAAAAAAAGATTTTTATGAAAAACTAGAGTCATACTAAACAATACTAAGTTGCTCAGTTACTTTGAAAATCTTCACATCCATATGCTATAAGAAAAAATAATCACATATCTAATTACTAAGACCTGGATAAAATGAGCCCAAGGTAGTTTTAAGCTAATGAAAGGGTAAGGGAACATCATAGCTTGTGTCTAGATGTCCCCTAAAGTCTGATGTGGTCACAGGTGGGGCTTTTCAAAGGTGGCTGCAGTCAGGGTTTGTGGGCTGGTATCAAGGTCGTGATGATGGGATAGATTCACGGTTTGACCCTAGGATTAAGGGGGGAGTGTCACGCGCTCTAAGGACAGAGAGCCTAGGTGAGACAAAAGGAGCAGAAAGAGCTGGGGTCCTGTCTTACTGCTTGTGGCTTACTGTTGCTACTGCTTGTCTTCTGCTCCGCGATGCCCCTATGCAATTTGGAACCAGCCGATTTTGCACTGAAAACCCTACAAACTGACCTAAAATAACTTTTCTTCCTTTAACTTTGTGTGAGTTAACCTTCTCTGGAGGCAGTTTAACATTAAGACTTTTTAAAAGGGAGGAGGAAAGGAGAAAAGAAATCTGCAGTCTGTGTGGAGTGGTAGATCACACCTTTAATCCCAGCACTTGGAGGCAGAGACAGGAGAACTGTGAGTTCAAGGTTTGCCTGGGCTCCACAGTGAGCTCAGGGCCAGTAGAAACTACAAAGTGAAAGAAAGAAAGAAATATGAAAGAAAAGAAAAGAAAGGAAGGAAGGAAGAAAGAAAAGAAAGAAAGGAAAGAAAGAAAAAGAAAGAAAGAAAGAAAGAAAGAAAGAAAGAAAGAAAGAAAGAAAGAAAGAAAGAAAGAGAAAGAAAGAAAGAAAGAAAGAAAGGAAGGAAGGAAGGAAGGAAGGAAGGAAGGAAGGAAGGAAGGAAGGAAGGAAGGAAGAAGAAAGATGCAATCCAATATGTCCACTTAACAAAAATTTGTTAACAATTATTTCAAACTAAAGTTAGATCTACAAACCAAACTATTCAAAGTATGCTCTGTATTTTTTTGTCACTCCAACTTTATCTATCACCTTTAAGGGTATGATCAGCCCCCATATACACAGTACACAAGCCTAGAATCAGGGTTTATATAACAAGCTCCCAAAGAGGAATCATAGCCCATGCTATTACCTTGTCGCGTAGGAAGGCTGGACTTCATGTGGGTTCCTGCGGTCTGACCAGAAGAACAAGAGTCTATCAAAAATAGGCTCCACATCTGCAATGAATGATTTCCCTTCTGGAAATATTCGCAGGACCCCTCCATGCAGCTGAGGATCACAAAGAAAGTACATTATTTCCCGGCTTCACATATAATTTGCCAACAAGATTGCCAATATTTGGTTTTGATTTAAAAAAAAAATCTAGCAATTTTATGTGGTTCTACTTAACAGCTTCCTAAGATGTTCATCACATATGGCTTCCCCTTTAATTAAAATTTACAGCTTTCTTCTTAACACTTACTCCTATATGATCTTGTTAGTTGGACATTGTATGACCTGTTTTCTTAACTCTCAGACCTCACCTTACTAGTACCTTTTATGGCATCTATCACTCTCTTGAACTCCTTTTATTTTTTTTCTTGTTTTTTTAGCAAGTATACCCAGTCTGTCATGCCACAATGACTATTTTCTGGGTTGAATTTAGGCCTAACACATCAGCATTTCCTCACAGCTCCATGCCTGACACTAGCAGGAACTCGAAAATTTGTTGATTTCATATTTTGAAATTTACTGCTAGAGACATGATAACTTTGCCATTATAGCACCCCTAAGGATTTTAAAAGAAAACTAATGGGTGTATTCTAGTTATGTTACCAAATAAGAGATAAACCTTCCCACTGATTCGCTGGTTTCCCAGGTCTCATTTTCTGACCTCAGATAAAACATCATTGCTTTATGACAGCCAGTGTGCCCTAATGAACAGGAAATGGAGATGCAGAAGGTTCAAAAGCCAAATAAGCTTGAAAAGTTCTCTGACTTCCCAGACTCTTAAATCATTCTCAACTTTCAGAGAGCATACAAAGTCCAGATAAATGTTTATTAGTGTGGAACCAGACATCGTATTGCTATCTATATGTTCTATAATACAAAAATAAGCCACAAAGCCTTTGGCATTCACAAACCATAGTAAGCCAGGGCAATCGGCCACCAATGAGACATATCACCCTGAGAAAGAGAATTGTGTGGGAAATCTTTCTGGGAGATAGCTTTATACCCTACAGTTCTATTTTTATGGCATTCTCTTAAATGTTGTTGCTGGAAGGGAGAAGTGTGTATCCTATTTTGCATTGAGAGTCATGTGGGCCCTGAATTAGAATTAAAAACTGATTCCTCATCCTGCTATCATTACTTTCTCTTCAGCACTCCCACCCCTTTCTAATAGTCACTCTACCTACCCACCTCTAAATCAACTTCACATCCGTTACTTTTTATCTCATCAACTTTACTACTAAATCTATAGTAATTCTACAGGTAAAGGGAAGGAGAAACTATAAAACAGAAATAGAAAAGATTCGTCAGGGGAGACAAGGCTATCAGGAGCTCAAAATTCTCTCCTAGGTTATCAGAATTCTTTTCCTAGCTGGAAGTTACACGTTCTTTTGTTCCCTGAACTCTGGCCACCTTCTCTATACCTGGTGTGACATAGCCCACATTACCCTAAGTATCCCGAAGTACCTTGGCATCCCAGTTCTTGTTCAGATAGTAGATGCAGGTGATGCAGCGGCCGTCCCCATTGGGGTTGTCCACATGGCGAACGTAACCGGCCCCATTTCCTGGATAGCAAGCCACCATTGCCTATGAAGAAATCCCAAGAGAGCCAGTTAACAGAATTGATACAATCTTCACCTCTTACTGTTGAACAGAGAAGTCTTCCTTGTAGGGTATAGAATATTTACATCCTGCTGGCTTCTTAATTACATGTACAGCACATAAATTCAGACTATTAAAACAAGATTCACATAAAGTAAGATTTACAGGCAGGTCATCCCCTACAGTTCAGCTCAGTAGAAAGTGGTTCAAAATTCCCACAGTTGTAGAACATTTTAGACAGTGTGTGTGTGTATGTGTGTGTGTGTGTGTGTGTGTGTGTGTGTGGTGCTGGGGATCGAACTCAGGCCCTTGTGTTTCCAAGGTAGGCATGGTACCACTTAGCCTAAATCCTCAGCCCCTTAGACAGTCTTTCTTACAAAGTATTAAGATGTTCTCCCTTCCTCTGTATTTTTTAAGCAGTACTGAGGACAGAACCCAGGGCCTTTGCACTGGGTTAAATCTCCAAGACTTTTTTTTCTTTTTGAAACAGGTTCTTATTAAATTGCTAAGCTGCCCAGACTGGGTGAACTTGTGATCTTCCTGCTTTAGCCTCCCAGGGTGCTGGGACTATAGGCCTGAGCCACCACTCCCAACGTCTTTCTTCAGTACTTGTTTTGGAAGAGCAGCTTCTGGGTTTCTGTCCTAGAACCACAAAATCTCCTGCTTTAGCCTCCCAGGGTGCTGGGACTATAGGCCTGAGCCACCACTCCCAACGTCTTTCTTCAGTACTTGTTTTGGAAGAGCAGCTTCTGGGTTTCTGTCCTAGAACCACAAAATCAGAATCACTAGGTATGAAGCTTAGGGATGATGCCCATTTTAGGAAGTCCCCTAAACTGTGGAATCATACTGTCTTATTACAAAAAGACAGATGCAATTGTAGAGAAAGAAAAGGTTAGGCTTACTCCACAAAACACCCAAGGCAGAAGGGTAAGAGGAGTCAGTCAATAGCACAGACAACAGAGGGAAATCCCTTTCAGGAAAAGGCTATACACGTTATCTCATAGGTGTTCCTAAGTGCTCTTCTTCTTCCTGCCTGATAATTTTCAAGTCAGATGATAATCTGAAATTCTCTTCCTTTGTCCAAGGGCTACCTGTATCAACCAGGTGGCACAATAAAACAAACCCATTTTTAAAAATCTCATTGGAAATTATTATTTGATAATTATGACTACACAATAACAAATACCTAGTTGATCCCTAGAAAAACTGTAACAGAAAATAGGAAAAAAAGGCAAAATGCAAAAAGCCTTATCTTCTCTTTACAGGACATGGCAATATTTTTAAAATACTTTTTAAGAAAATACTGGGATGTTTTGCCTGTTGAGGTCAACGATGTACTGTACTCCTAGCACTCAGGAAAATGCTTGACTCAGAGAAGGTGTCCACAAAAATGTGATGAATAAATCAATGAATTGGTGAATGGCTCACTCTCTGAAAAGTCAATTCACATCCTGCCTAGATCAATAGTTCTTTCTGCCACTAAAAAATATATATATATCATTTAAGCATACAATGGGAATCCAAGTCATAATATTTCCTGATGAATGGCAGGGTTGCTTCATGGCTAAAATGACCAAGAGGGTACAGCCCCAAAGAAATACATCAATAGTTCAATAAATCAGCCTTAATGTAGCTGTTATAACTGCCACCAGTAGCCTGAAAACACAGAGCCAGGCATCATGCTACTAGGATAAGGCTGAATGGTAACCTGGCTTTCCAATAATCATAATGTTTTTATCATTATACCTCTCAATACTTTATATCCCATGCACTGAACAATACCCATATCTGACCTTGAAATTGTTATTTCAGTGTCATTCTTTAGACACTTTTCTGAAGGTGGAATTTTGAGGTAATTGCAATAAAGGTTTAAAAGCTGATGGAACCAACAAGAGAGGATGGCTTGGGGAAGTGTGATTGGCAGTAGACAGAAACCATGGCCCTACTTGGACAGGAAGAAATAAACAAAATCACCTATAATAAATAGGGAATTATCCATCCCTGGAAGCAGCTAGGTTTAGAAGAGTCACCACTAAGCCAATAATGAAAGTCACTTAGGCCACAAAAACCTACTGGCTAGCTTTCCCACCACCTCAGCCTTCTCCCAGTATTGGCATCTGAAAAGAAAAATATTCCATCAACACTGTAACTTTATATTTTTAAGCAGCTCTACTTTCTGGAAAAGGTCAGTGGACTGGACGCCTGCCACCTAGTTCACTCTACAACTAATTGTGTGATTCTGGGCTCAGTTTCCTCCCTGTGAAGAGGGTTTGGGTTTCATGGCCTCCAACATCCAACAAGAGCGAAGAGTTAATCTCACCATCAACCCCAGAAAATCAACGGGTTCTTCAGGGCATTCCAAACTACTTATTTGCCTTGGAACTCGGCTCAGATTGCAGTATTTAAAAAAGAAAATACTTCATAAAAGCACATCCTCTATTAACTGCTGCTTGCACAAAACACATAAAGTACTAGCATAATTCTAAATGACTTACTATTAGGACAAAAGTCCCTAAACATAAACAATGTATCTGATTGCTTAAGGGAAAGGAAGAGATCATTTTTCTTAATATTCACCCTCTCTCCAAATAGCAGGAGCCACGTGCATCAAGTTTGAAACAATAGCAGGAAATCATTTTGAGCCTCAGTGGGCCTGTTGTAACTGCATCAGCCAATGGCAACAGTGAGTTTTCTGAATGAATGCCACAGGATATGGGCCTTGGCTTGGGCCCATTCCCAACTGTTTGCTGATCTTTAACAGGGCCTAAAACTATGAGGTTAAGGATGCACTGAGAAACAAATTTCACTTAATAAATAACTAGCCATTCACTTTTGTGCCAATTTGTGCACAGGGCTGTAACAAACTCAGGAAACTGATCATTTCAACGGAGTTGTTATCTAAATCTCATCAAGCCTAGGAAGGGTTCTAGAGTGTTTAATGGAAGAAAATACTTCCCTGCTTTATTGTTAAAAGAGCAGAGACGGAGTACTTGTGCAACAAACGTGTCAAGGAATAACGACAACACATGTAAGGAAGACATCTTTATTATAGGCTTTTCATTTACTAAAACTTCCAGACTGGATTAATATATGAAATGTACATAAGTTTAATATCATATTAGCATCATGTACCGTAGCATATACAGAGAGGGCCTGTTCCATTCTTGGTGGCACTGATGAATCCACATGGCACCTGTGAATTGCTCCCCCCATCCCCAGAGGTCTCTCCATAGCTCTGCAGCCACAGGAAATGAGAGGAAGGGCTAACCAGGTGTTCCAGGGCTGGCTCTAGACCAGAGATATATGCTCTACACCTACCTATGCAGCTGCATTCAAGCAGGAAATGTGCATTGTTTGGAAATGTACACTGACATGCAGAATCCAAGTAGCAAACTCTGCTCCCAGCCGGCAGGCATAGTGGCTCACATCTGTAATCCCAGCACTCAGGAGCAGAGGCAGGAGAGGATTGCTGAGTTTGAGACTTGCCTGGGTTACATAGTGAGCTCGGAGCCATCTGAACTACAAAGTGAAAACCTGTCTCAAAGAAAAAAAAAATCTGCTCCCAAGACTCACTGGTAGGCAAGAAAAGAGTGGTTCTGTTATAGTTGTCAGTGAGCTGACTACATAAAAACACAGCATCTCAATGCCAGACGTGGTGGCTCACGCCTGTAATCCCAGCACTCAGGAGACAGAGACAGGAGGATTGCTGAGTTCGCGGCAGCTTGCCTGGGCACCATAGTGAGTTCAGGGCCAGCCTGAACTACAAAGTGAGACCCTGTCTCAAAAGCAAACAAAACAAAACAAAACAAAAACAAAAACAAAAACAAAAAAACAGCATCTCATCAAACCCAAAGGTAAAGTTGAAAAGTAAAAAGTCTAAGATTTTCAATCTAATGCCTAAACAAAATGTTCCTGAAGGCAATCAACTACAATGTGATTGTATGTATAAACCATTTCTCAAGACTGATATCAGCAACCTTCACTGTCTATTCAGCAATGGTCATTTTTCAGACGCACAGGTGGGAGAGGAATACATCCACCCTCTGGTTGGACTTACATTTCTAACAAATCAAACCAGGGACCGGGGGTATAGCTAGTGGTACAGCACTCACCCAGCTTGCATGGAAGGCCCCAAGTTTGATCCCCAGACCCAAACAAGGGAAAAAAATGTGTACCATGATGTTTGTAAAGTGTATTTTACATTGCTTATGACTCTGGAGTCAGATTCCCTTGTATGACTTGATCTTGAACAAGTTACACTGAAAGGGTATTTTATGCAAATTTTAACTCAAAATTAAAATATTATTTCACTTTGCAAAATTTGCAATAAATGAAAATCCACTGTTTAAAAACTGGTCAGTAGCATAACTTCAAAGCAATTTGACTGAATGACCTTTATGCGAGAATCTGATATCCTAACAAATGCTAGATCCCTCTAGCTGCTGAACAGAAATCCTAGCCAGCATTTCCTTCTTTTTTTTGGCAATACTGGGGATCAAACTTGGGCCCTTGTGCATCCAAGGCTGGCGCAGTACCACTTGAGCTAAATCCGCAGCCCCCTGGCCAGCTATTTAAGGATTTGCTTTGAACTGAATGCAACCTGAATAAAGGATAATCTGAACAAAATCTCTTCGTGCCTCAGTTTGCTCATTAGTAAAAAGGGGCTCATAAAAACTGAAGGATTAGTCCATGTAAAATGTTTAGCATAAGGCCCTGGGTACACCAAGGGCAGACATAGCAAATGCAAACTGTGTTTACAGTTCAGGCTTCTTACTGTCACCTCATCTGGGGCGCAGAATGTCTCCTCCACATTCCCAGTTCTACTGACATTCTTTGCAGTCACAAATTCAGAGCTGACAAACCAAACTGCTTTTTTTTTTTTTTTTTTGAGACAGGGTCTCGCTTTGTAGCTCAGGCTGGCCCTGAGCTCACTATGTAGCCCGGGCAAGCCTCAAACTCAGCAATCCTCCTGCCTCTGCCTCCCGAGTGCTGGGATGACAGGCATGAGCCACCATGCCCGGCACTGTGGTATGTGGTATTGATGGCTGGTGGGCGTGAGTCACCACGCCCAACATTGTATGTGGTTACTGGGATCGAACTCAGGACTTTGCGCTTGGGAGGCCGGCGCCAGAACCACTGAGCTACATCTCTGGCCCCCAAACCGCTTTTGAGCCTTTCCCATAATACATATGTTCAAAGCCAATCCGGTAAGCATGTGTTAGGACTCTGCAGGTTGCACTATACCATCAGCATTACGGGAATTTGCTGTCATGTGCAATGAAAGAGTTCAGATTCTAGGGCAATCGCAAGCAATCCTATTTTTATGTAAACTCTTGTAAATATTGATCCTAACTTTTTAATCAAGGCTACCAAAGAAATACATCAGACCTGGGATCGCTTACTGTCTGTGGACTAACTTCCAAGAAATCGAGCTTCTCTGAGACAGCTCCCAAGCCACGAGCGAGGTCCTTTCTCATTTCCTCTCTACCAGGTTCAGATATCCAGGCCATCGGCAAAGCCGAATCCACAATGTCCATCCACATCCTGCAAGCCTCCTCCACACCGCCCTCCTCAAGGACTCCTCCGTGTCCACTGGGGACAGTCATGGCGGCCAGAGCTCTCGTCCTCTCTCCACTGTAACGCGCGAGTACAGAACACTGCATGTGAAAGAGTTGGAGAGAAACTCTGCACCTTCTTTAACTTGGAAAAACAGCCAAGCAACTCATTACAGTGGAGAAAGCAGAAGTTTTCTAGCTGAAAATAGACCTCATTTATATTCAAGTGGCAACAGCTTAGGTGACAGACTTGCCAGTGTTTCCAGTCGTCTGTGGGTAGAGAATCTGAAGGCTATACTTCAGGGTCATTTTTCTAGCTGGTGGTGCTCAGCATGTATTTTAGCACACAGACCGTGGACAGTGAGCAGAGCAGGCCATGGTCGTACCCCTTACTTCCTGCCTTCATAGAGGCGCCAGCTGAGGTAGGGGCCCCTGCGACAGATCGTTCACCCACCGAGGCAGGAAAGGGCAGCAGGAAACTGCAACAGAGGCACTCTGCGCGCTAACTGCAGCTTTAAAATCAAGTCTCTTATTTAAAAAGAAAAACAAAAATAGGAAATCTTTAACTATCCAAAGCGCTCTACGCACTGATAATCACCCCTCAGGGAAGGCAGAAGTAAGAAAAAACCAAACGAATGAAGACACAATGTCAAATTGCAAATTTTTTTGCCTGATTTGGCTCTGACAAAGATTAAGAGAACTCCAAAGCTCCTCTGCAGATGAAATGCGAAGGGCATCAAAAGGAGGGCTGGAACTGTTATTTCAGCCTCTGTCACCGTCCCAGTTCAGGGGTTTGTGATCTTCAAGGATACCTTGTGGGATCCACTGATGAAGCTGCAACTAAATCCCCACAAGATGACGCTCACAAGGCCTTTTTATGAAATGATACCAACTATGATAGCTCCCCTCAAGGCTCAACAAACCAATACAAAGTCCACATTTTTTGCCAGTTGTTCCCATCCTTTAGATGAATTGGGGGAAAAAAGCGAAGTCTTGTGTGATGGTGAAACACCACTCATACACGCAGGTGTTTGTTTGAGACACGGTCTCACTATGTAGTTCAGGCTGGCCTCAAACTCATGGTGATCCTCTTGCCTCAGCCGCCCAAGTACTAGAATTACAGGCGCATGCCACCATGCCCAACATATACAGGCTTTTAACAGGTTCATTCTAACTTTAACTACACCAGCATAAAGAAATGAACTGTAGACGAGGGATGATGGTGCATTCCTGTAATCTCAGCATTCTGGAAGGATAAGCCAGGAGGTTGCAAAGCCCTGGGTTTAATCCCTAGGCGCGCGTGCGCGCGCGCGCGCACACACACACACACACACACACAATGAGACAGAGAGACAGAGAGAGAATTGTAAATAATTCAAGTATTTTAGAGGAAAAAGTAGGACACTTTGCTCAAGCTATCACTAGTTATCTCAGCATCTTGTTTGTTATCTACCCTGCTGGTTAAGAGCAAGCCTCTCTGCTTCCTTCTACCTAGCAGGAGACCGATGTTACAAAACAAAAGGGGAAAACAGGAAATCAGCCTTTGGTAAACAAAATATGAACCGTGCCTATCACGTTCCCTTCCCGAAGTTTCAGCATCTGTCCAGATAAATGCAAAGATTGGAAATACCAGCCAATCAAGTCTGTGTCCGGTTAGTAATCTGGTCAATGAGCCCCAAGTTATTCATGAAAATGTTTTTTACTATCTGTATGTGAAAACTACTCTACTTTCCTCATTTACCCTAAATGCACACTAAAAGTAATCCCATTCCCTGAACCCACAAACCCACAAACCTCAGCTCCCAGCACATAACAGTAACCACCACACCCTCACACCTGAATTGCGTGATAATGTACGAACTTCAGTACTTCTGCTGCTGAAATTAAGTTTTGACTTGACTGACTCCGAGTAGCTTTGGCAAAACGGAGCTTTAGCTTCACAGAGCACTGGGCCTAGGAAGGACAGAGAGTTTACCTTCTCCACTTTAAAACTTGTCCTTTAATGCACTTGGTGCCAGGTTTGGGGTCACGCAAGCAAGCATTAACGACTGCCCAGACTCTGGAACCTTCCAGCTTAGTTGTTAGGGGTCATGACGACAGATCTCCCAGGTTAGTATAGCCCCTTGAGAGTCTCAAGAAAGACATGAGTTCTACCCCTCCCTAGGGAAATATTCACACACACACACACACACACACACACACACACACACACACACACACACACACACACACACACGGTCTGCACAAAAAGACAGGCCTGTCCAGTCTAACTAGAGCAGACCACAGTCCCATTCCAGGGGAATCTATACTTGATACATGAACTTCTGAGTGAATCACCCTCCTGGAAGAAGCCACTGAAAGAAGACCTGGCCTTTTACAGACGATTGTCCTTCCTTTCTCAGTTGCAGCTAATTCCTTTCCTTGGAGAGGATTCAGCTCAAGCCCTGCAATTAGATGCAGCAAACAGGCCCCGCAACACGGACATATCAATGCAGGCTGCTGAGTTTGGGAAAGCCGCCCTTCCCGTGGAGCCCTGGCTCTAAGCCAGCTGGGTGACGGCTGAGTGACAGGGCTACGTGCGCTTCGTGAGGGTGGCAGCCAGCCCACACCCGAGCACACGCCAGGCAGCCTGAGGAGAGGACAGCGCCGGGGAGCCCTTCTCTCCTCCCCATCACTACCCCAGTAACCAGAGAAATGTTCTCAACAGGGGCTTCCTTGCATTACAAAATCAGTGAGAGCCAGTCAAACCCAGGGTTAAAGCCTTTAAATAAGACAGGCATTTAACCATATCCTTTCTGGTGTCTTTCCCCAAATATTAACAGCGCCCACGTGCTGAGAGGCCCCAGATCCAGGGGCACTTCACAATCTCATTTAATTCCCTAGCTCCGGGGAAGGTGAGCAGCAGCCTATTTCCAGGCCACACTGCGCTCAGGTCCTCACTGGAAGTCATTAATCCTGGCCCTAGAAGTTATTGTATTTATATAGCAAAAAAACTCATGTGTGATCCTTAAGGCCATATGGTGCGACTAACAACATTTAACTCCCTTTGATGTCAGCAAACAGCCTTATCAGAAAAATAAAACTTCACCTGTAGCTGTCTGAAGGTTTTCAGTGTAATTACAGAAAAGGAATGCTGTGCGTGCAGGATTGTGGGAAACTGAGTATGGGTCTCTTTACACCTTCATCCAGAGTTAATCCACAAATACTTAAAGTGATCCAGGATAGCTTAAATACAATTGGTAAGACAAGACTTTATATGGATTTAAATTTAAAACATAGCTACCAATGAAAACATGTTTTGAGAAACGCCTTGAAACAATATTCTTTAGACAAAGGCTTACATTTGCATTTCAGCCTGTGGAAAAAATATGTCCATTAAATGAAAGAAACAACACACAGCAAGACAGTGGACAATATGAACTCATGTGACCTACCAGTTATTTACTGAACAAACACTTGTACACTTAGTTTCAAGAATCTGACACTGTCCAGTCTGACACTGTCCGTGAGCTCCACTAATATCACTTTATCCATTCCTTAATAACCTTATAAGGGAATATTTGAGCCATCTTATGGATGAGGAAATGATGGCACAAGGAGGTTGGCTTTTTGCCTTTCTGAAACCAGTTTTCTTGGCAAAAGAGCCTGATACCTAAATCATCATATTATATTTTACCAACAAAACATCATGGTGTCTAACATGAATCAATTTATCCTCATCCTGTATTTGAGAGGACTAGTATCTTCAGTTCTAATTCAAGAATAATTTATCCTTAGTATCCACATGGGAT
Organism: Thryonomys swinderianus; assembly: GCA_004025085.1. Classification (NCBI taxonomy): domain Eukaryota; kingdom Metazoa; phylum Chordata; class Mammalia; order Rodentia; family Thryonomyidae; genus Thryonomys; species Thryonomys swinderianus. The sequence continues at coordinate 13,799 of PVIC010012899.1, forward strand.
TGGTTCTAGGACTTCCACTGGATACCAACAACCCAAGAAAGGCTCAAGCTCTTCAGACAAAATGGTCCAGTATTTGCATCAACCCAGACATACACCCTATATATATTTTAGGTCATTTCCAGATTACTTATAATACCCAATAGAGTTTAAATGCTATGTAAATAGCTATTGTACTGTTTTGTTTAGGGAACAATAACCAAAAAAGTCCACATGTTCAGTACAGTTTCCAAAAAAATATTTTCAACCCATATTTGGTTGAACCTGAAGTTTGATTCACTGATGTCATAATAATAGAAAATTATAAAATGCAAAAACAGAAAAAAAAATACAAACATGAAAAAAGAGTTTGCTTAAAATCGAGCCTGGGAACTGAAAGCTCCCAGGAAGAATTTTAACAATAACTAGAGGCAAAAGAAACTGACCCTGAATCCTGTGGCAAAGCTGTAGTGTCCCTGAGGTCTTGGGGTATTCCACCCCACAATATCCAGCTTCTAGCCCTCATTGCAGGGGTGGAGCCCCGCACAGCCTACAGTAGGTCAACAGTCTCCACTTTATCTCAAGGCCAATCTACAGCTCTCCTCTGCCTGAGGTTCTGTGAAAGCAAGTTAGTCCTCTCTCTAGAACCTTGCTTCATGAGGTCAGGTCAACATAAGCTGTGGTTTTCAGACTTGTTTCAAAAGCAGATAATAAATGTTCAATGCATAAAAATTGTAAAAGGAAGGGAAAAAGGAAGCTCTGGATAAATCCCAAAGATGAGGCCAATTGCTCCTACTTAAGACACAAATCTTAGAGACATCTGAGCTCTACTACTACTACAGCAATAATTAGAATTCATGGGCTACAACCTACAATCACATTAATGAGAATCTACTGGATACAGACTGATTGGCTTAGGGTGCTGAAGTTCGCAAGACCTGTTAGAAGGGTAGAAAGCTCTTCCAAGAGTAATCTGAACTATTTTGAGGAATCAAAAGTGGATCAGAAATAACGGAGTATCTGAGTCTGGGGGATAAAGAAGTACTTAATTTCTCATGCTCCTCACAGATAGACAGAGTTCCACTTTACAAGTGTGGAAACAGATTTAGAAAGACAAGAAGACTTACTGGCTTATATTCTAGATGAGGTACATGGTCTTTCCACCATTAAATATTTCTTTCAAAGTATAGTGGGGGAGGGAGTGTTATCTGAAAACATGTGCTATTATTTTCAGAGGTACCAGAAATTAAATTATCTTCCTTCACCCCCAAGATAAGCAACAAAGAAAGGACTCTCAGATAATTCTCCTGACTGACCAAGGCAAGTTCAACGCTGGAATGAAAAATCAAAGCCCTCCATACCCAGGAGGAAAGCCAAAAAGACCATGTTAGGCTTCAATGAGGCACTCCTAGAACATAGCAGGTGCTCATTATTGAATCATCTGTTTGTCAGACATTATTTTCCAATTCGGGCTCCCCTAAGGTCACTATGATTCTCTCTTTTCCCCGGGCCTTCAGCTTACATTCCCAGAAAGACTGTAGGCACTTGTAAGCAAGCAACAACCTGCAATCATAGAAAGGATTTGTTTTCCCCTTGATTCCCCATAACAGGAGGGATTCATTCCAAAGTTCATTCTAATATTATAGTTGTAGAAGACTGAATTTACTGATACAAATGGAAAAGTTTTATATGTGTGTTTCACACAATTTTTCTATTTAAAAAAAAAACCCATAAATGAGCTTAAAAAAAATCTGTATTCTTTAGTTCTAGCAATGAGCAAACTCAGATCTGACCAACTGAACACTGATTTTCTTGCTAGCACAGCAATGCAAGAAAACACACCACCGTCCTGACTTAGCCTTTCTAAATGCTTCAAGGTTAGCATTCTGAGAATCACCTGCAGAACATGAACATTTCTGGCCCAGTCTGTATGCAATAAAAACTATACCTAAATGATAAAAGTTAAAAGAGATCTGGTCACCTGCACTAGCTAATTCAGGAAACTGACTGAAAATGAGCAGACAGACCAGGAAAAGAGATTCCTGGGCAGTTTCTGCCACAGGTTTACAAGTGTCATTCCTAGAGATGGCAGGAAACATTCCTCTGGTCTTTTTCTAGCATCACTGTTTTGTGTGGGGCTTTGCCTCTGAGGATTACTGTCATGTCACTGCAGGGTTTGACGATAGGTAACAGTTACTTCTCTTCAGGAATCAAATAGAAACACTGGAAGCAACTATTTTCTTTCTCAGACTAATTTTCATTTAATTCCTTACAATCCTGGAAGCAGGTATATTACTGTCCCTGTGTTATAAATGAAGAAAGTAGGTCCAAGCACAGTGGCATATGCCTGCGATGCCAACACTCTGGGAGGCTGAGTTGGAAGGATTGAAAGGCTCTGACTTGCTGAAACCCTATATGGAAATTTTAAATAAAATAACTAGAGATGTACTTCACTACATGGCTAGGAAGGAAGTGTAAGGAAGAAAGAAAGAAAGAAGGAAGAAAGGAAGAAGGGAGGATAGCTCACAGAACTGACTCGGCCAAGAACTCAGTGAGATGAAATATTATCAAACATCCATCCTACTACCTGTTAGTATGTACTGGCTAAAAAAAAAAAAAAAATCTAACTCCTTCATAAAGAGATGGAAGTTGAGGACTGAAATATCCCTTGCTGGAGCTGATCTCAGACTAGAACCTAGGCTCTCAGGCTCTCTGTCCTGGGATTTCTCTGCTTCTTTGAGCCAGACCTATATATATAAGCTTCAGGGTCTGAGTGCGACTCAAGCGTTTCTAGGGAAAAGCACAGAACTGAAGGGAAAACTTACAGAGCTAAGGGTCTCCTCTGTGATGGTCTCTCATAGCTTGTCAGAATATTTAAACACCCTGACATCAGCTTAGGAGCGTGCTGCAAACTTTCCCTTTGGAACAATGGCTTTTAAACATCCTTTTAATACTCTCTGACTTGTAAGGGACTCTAGGCACTAAAAGTTTACTCAAGTTCAACAGGCTCTCCACTCAAGGAATTTCTAAATCCATGGGGAACGGAGTAAGTAGCCAAATAACTGTACTGAGACAGCCCAGCCTGAGCTTCCCACCGAGTCCCAGGGAGCACAAGGGAAGACTTCGAGGAGGAGGCACTAGAGGTGCTAGGATAGAGTAGAAGACAATGAGGAGCTCACTGTGCCTGGCCAATCTGTCTCTCGAAGTTCAGAGACCCGGGAGGGAAGGCCGGCAGTCCAGGGGAGATAAAGTACGGAAAGGTCAGAGGTTGGAAAGTCTTCAGCGCCTCACTAAGACATTTACAGCATTGTCAGTCAAGCATGGAAAGAGTACAGCTGGTCTCTGTTCCATCTTGAGAGTGGAGGCTGCGTGTTTAGAGTTGGTCTGGACTACACTCTAGCGCAAACATGTAAGGGAGAGAGGTTACCGGGAGAAAGAGAACTAAAGGCAAGTGTTGTGGTTAAAGGAAATCTTTTTCAAAAGTATTCTTCGTGTAGGATTTCCACCAAGAGAGAGAAAATTTGGTTGAAAGAAAGTGATAAAACTTGCAGTATCATAGTGAACCTAAAGAACAAAACAGAAGCATAACAGGTCAGTTTTTGAGTAATAATATAGCATGTTCCTGCCTGAATAGTTAAGGCTTGATGTTTAAAAAGTTTTTTTGATCCACTCCAAAGACTCATACCACAGAACAATATGAATACAAAAGAAGCCATCCAGAAAGAAATACTCAATGTGTGTCAAGTATTGAGAGTTCTGAGTAATTGTCCTTCCAGTTTGTCTAGAGTAGATCCAGATTCTACTTGACGGGAAAGGGAAATGGGAGGGGAGTTGGTGGTAAAAGGGTACAGGTGCCATCTGTCTTCAGCCTGCAAAGCACAGAGTAAGTGCTAAGGTATGTAAATTGTCAGAAGAATGTATCTTGGGCCGGAAATTTAGCTCAGTGGTTCCAGTGCCTGCCTAGCAAGCCCAAGGTCCCTGGTTCAATCCCTCGTAACCACATACAACAATACAGGGCCTGGTGATTCACGCCCACCAGCAATCAATACCACATACCACAATGCTGGGCATGGTGGCTCACATCTGTAATCCACCCCTCGGGAGACAGAGGCAGGAGGATTGCTGAGTTTGAGGCTTGCCTGGGCTACACAGTGAGCTCAGGGCCAGCCTGAACTACAGAGTGAGACCCTGTCTCAAAAAACAAAAAAAAAGAAAAAGAAAGAGTATATCTTTACTATTCTTCCAAGCAATGTTCAAGTGGAAGAATATTACCCTGAAAACTTCAAAATAACTTTAAATCCTATTATAACCAAAAATACATGGTACTGACCCTACAATTGAATTTCTCCCACTAGCAAATAATCAAGACCATTATTTTCTTTGGTTTCGTGTATTTTGAGATTCTTTTTGTATGGTTATTTTGATCTTCATTTTTAAAGGAAAATATATTTAATAGAAGACATATTTACTCTAGAATTTGAAAAATGTACCTTGTAAAGAATCGAAACCAGACTAGACTTATGAAGGGGGTATTGATAATGTTCTGAACAGAGAGGACATTGAGCAAGTAGGTACCAAATAAATCCAATCCAAGATCTGAAGGGCTGCATTATAAAACAGCAAAGCCATGGGTCTGTGAGGCTGAGTTAGGATTAAGTTAGAGTAAAAAAAAAAAAAAAAGTAGTTCCTAGCAGCTCACCAAAAACAAGTCAATACAAAAAGAAAACGCAAAATTAAGCATCCTACTAGCTTCAGATAGAAATAACTGAGAGAAAAGGAGGTACAACGTCTATGTATAATTAACCAAGCCAGCTAATCCTGCTTGGCAAACAGACCCGTAGCTTAGAATCAGAGCCAAATCAATGGCTTCTGGCAATCTGCCAACACTGAATTCCTTAGTCTGGCATCATAAATGATTTGTCTGTTGTATTTACAATTCCAGTGCCTCTGGATTCAGCTACCCTCTGGGTACCCCTGGCAGATGCCCAGCAGAACACATCTGAACTATCATTTCTGTCAGAACATGTGCCTTTGACAAACACCAGAGAAAAGTGACACTTGTTTCTTAGAGGAGTATCAGTTAACAGCTACAAAGTACTGCTACAAAGGAATTATCAGTCTGTTGCTGTAATAATTAATGAAAAATTAATAGCTTTGTCTATACTGCTAGCCTGTAAACTACTCCTTGGTCTTCAAATGGGCACAGGTCAAAATGTCATTGGGGGCACAAAGTGGCAGAGGCCTTGCCAAGTTGAGAAAATGTGGCCCATAGGAGAGGAGCCTTCTGAGCTTTGTCCTGAGGTACGCAGGAGGGCAGGGGCTTGGAGACACTTGGGGGGATGCATTCATTACAGGTGGGGATATATACTCCACTCCACCTTCATCAGAGGCATCTTCTGTACACCTTGTGTTCTAAGGAAGGGGCTGGAGGACAGGTTGTTTATTTACAAAATTAGAAAGCTTTCTAACCAGAGTCAGGAACTGAGAAAGAATTACCACTTCTATTTAAGCTGGGTAAAAATCAGGAAGGGAACCCGAGTATGGAGACCCATGTCTATAATCCCAGTCATGAAGGCAAGAAGATAAATTCTAACCTTTAGGCAACTTACTGAGACTGTCACAAGAAAAGGAGACAGGATGTAGTTCAGTGGTAGAGTGCCCTGGGTTCTACTCCCAGTATGGGTGGGATAACTCCTGACCTCAAAAACCAAATACAGAAATGATCTACATGGTTCCACCTGAGGTTGTTCATAGAATTTCATCAGAATTATATTTACAGCTCCCAAATAAAATAAATGCTCCTGCAGCTAAATTCACCCACCCACCGAGCCATAGACCTGACTCATGGAACAACAAACAGCAGCCACTGTAGCTGTGTCTGGCAGCACCTGTCCACAGGTCCAGCGCGTGCACCAAACCCTTGCCATGGACCTGTTCAAGGTGTTTCCTCTCCAAAAAGAACTTAACTGCTTAATGAGAAATTGGATAGGTGCAATTTCTGATGCCTTTCTACCTCTAAAAAAAAAATCACATTATTAAAGTTCTGAATAGTCAGGTCACTTCTACTGGCTATTTAATTTCGAAAAATAAGAAATTAGAGAAAGCTCAAAGAACAATGATAAGTGTAAAAGCGGACTTTCTGGCTAGAACAAAGAAAACAACAGTGATAACAACAGTTTTCAGCTTCCCTCTTCAGATGGCTTCCTACTCAATTTCCTCCTTCCTCCCCCACCCACGTACAGGTCCACTATAGGGAAGGCATTTAAGGATTTGCGAATAGACAAATTAAATTGGAACCCCTGATTTCTGTCTTCTCAAGAAGTAGACAAAGTGGTGACTGACTAGCCAACCCAAAACTGAATGAAAGAAATATAAATTAAACACACACAAACACCCGACTCTTATTTGTTCCCAAGTGTCATTCAACAAGACAAAGAACACTAGGAAGTCACCCAATGGAGACTTTCTTCCCTGTCCCTGGGGCTTTGGTCTGTAAGTTATTTCTTGGAGTCATTTCCTTCCTGCAGGAGCTAAGTTATTTTTAATATAAAACCTTTAACAGCCAACCCTTACATCCTCATAGAAAGATGTTCAATGCTTGTACCTTGGTGGCCCTCTCCCTCAATACCTTATCCACAAACAGACTTTTAGGATTTTCATTGCAGAGATACTATGGACGGTGTCTAGTTCACAAACCCTGTGCTGCTAGTCCCACACCTCTCATGGACTCCGACAGCCCTATCTGTGACATTATGACTCTCATGCCTCCCACCTCCACAGCCAAAGCTGCTAGGACTCCTGAGCCCAGGTGGACAATCATACGTTCTCACAGGTAAGGAAAATAAGGACTCCAGAATGTTACTCGAGCTTCTGCTCACCCTGACACAAAGCCTGAAGTGGCTAGTACAGGGCAGCCATCTTGACCTATGTATGTGAAATACCAGCAAAAGCTGACTGGAACCAGGGAGGGGGAGGAAATGAAGAACACAAGCAGAGAAGCATAAATGGAGACCAGAAAGCTCACAGAAGGAACTCAGCAGCCGGCTAGACATGAAGGGCTTTCTAGATGATGGCTCCTGTCTTCCGGCTACATTTCCTGCTCTTGGGTCTGGAGAGACATCCTGACCTTCACAATCTACCCCATCTCCGCAGAAAGCAGCTTGTGACTAGGAATGGAATTCCCGACATCACTTGAGAAGGGACAGCCAAAACTATCATGGCTGAAAAGCAGAGAAATAAGCCTACCACCTTGCCACCCACTCTCTTTTATTCATAAATGCTGTGCGGTTTCATCACTGCTCGGCACTGTTGCCAGGAAAGGACTGATTGATCTACTTGCAATGTCACCCTCTCACCGCTGGGACCCGCGGCCACTCGGGTCAGAGATCCCAACAACCACCTCTGTTAACAGACTTTCCTAAAAATAACAACAGGCAAACCTGACACACACTCCATTTATTCTTCATACGTACTCAATGGATTCATCTCACTGCAAGTTTTTTCTTCTTTTTTTTTTTTTTTTAGTAAAACGAGACCTAGTCAAGTGTGAACTAGAGGATACTACAAAGATAAATCTAAGAGGAAGAGCCCCAGTCCCTGCACAGCACCCCAGGGTGAAGACTACATAAACATCTTCAGAGTACATGGTAGCAAGCAGGAAAGCCAAGAACATACACCTCGAGTCGGAGGGATCTGGTCACACTCTCCAATCTCATTTGAAGCTTTATTAACACTGACAAAGGCTCAGGAGTCTGTTAGCAACTTTTGATGTACGTTACTATATTTAATATTCCTTCCTCCAAAGTTGCATCTAAGGCATTATTACATTTGTTGAGACCTAAATAACTTACTTAAGAAAACTCACAAAATTTGGAGTTAACTTCAAACCTAAACCCCTGACCCTTTTCAGTAACTGTTTGTCTCCGACTTTAAGCAAATTATTTAAGCCAACAATTGGTCAAGGTTGTGATTCTGAAGGTCAAGATGGTATTTGTACAGTGCTTAACACAGTGCCAGATGCAGCAAACTGTTCAATAGGAAGTATTCATATTATTAATAGAATTATTCACGGGCAAGTCTACAGTGAAATGCTTTAAGTAGAGAGACTTTGGGTTCTATAAATTACACGTTCACTGGAAAACGGCCATTTACAAGATATAGGCAGCCAAGGTAAAAGCAGCAAATTATAAGCAGTATTTATCTTGGATAATCTAAAATCCCCCCAAGGGAGTAACAGGTAAGAACGCCTTTGCTAGTTTGAAAGCAATGATCATGCTTGATGTTAGGGGGCGCCATACTGCTGTACTTGATAGAAAAATCTCTTCCCCAAGGGTCTTTAGCACTCTAGATTTTTCTTTAAGGAAGATCAGGTAGACAAATTCTGGCCAACAGCTCTTTTTGGCAGGAAATGGACTGCCTCATATTTCTTTCTATACTTGGCCACTATTTTGATTTTAGGTCTACTCCATATTCTTGCTCAAGACTAGCATATTTGCAATTGCTTCCTTGAGATACAGGACATTATTATATTATTCAATGACTTGTAAAAGGCCAGCAAAACACCAAGAAAATCATTAGGGTATATTTATAAGCATAACCTCAAGAAACTTAAAGCACCTCAAAAAAATCTGATCTAGCCGGGCGTGGTGGCTCACACCTGTAATCCCAGCACTCCGGAGGCAGAGACAGGAGGACTGCTGAGTTCGAGGCTTGCCTGGGCTACATAGTGAGCTCAGGGCCGGCCTGAACTACAAAGCGAGACCCTGTCTCAAAAAAAAAACTCTGATCTAACTAAATGTATACACCACCAATTATTGAAGCTATGATAGGAGCTCATTACACTAGCTTCCCGACATTTGTGTGTATTTGCAGTTTCCCTCAATAAAAGGTTTTTACTGAAAACCTGCTTATAGGACCCAGCAAGAAACTGAGTTCGCCTGTATCACTTCAGTGAGAAGCAGAACAACATAATGGACTCCAATGAGGGAGGAAGAGAAAGTAATGAAGGAAAAACGGTTAAGGTGAAAGTAGTAAAAATCATACAGAAATGGGATGTGTTTGTATACACTGAATGAGACCTGAGGCCATAGACTGCTTTATTCAAGCAAATTAAACTTTTGTTTTGTTTTTTGTTACACAAATCTTTACTGAGACTTGGTTTGCATTTGGTTCTAATTGCCCAGGCAATGTACTAATTTGGAGGTGATTTCTCTAAATGAAGTGTTTCATGCCAAAATAGCAAAGTACTGCTGAACCCTGGGAATAAGCAAATGTCTGTTTAATAGACAAGATGAATCTTCTCTTACCAACTCAGTCACCTTCCGTCACATTTAACTGAAAGTTATTATTCCACCCAAAATATAACCCATAATTAAATAATCCTATCTGAGGATCTTTTCTTCCTTATCCTGATTTACACAGGGCTTTTCATTCTATTTGAGTTAAATTCCATACTGAAATCCTATCCCTCATGCATTAAGTCAAAGCTAAATAAAAATATTTAACTTTCAAGTATGTTAGTGACATCATTGTACCAATTAATTCTGACCTCCCTCAGAGCAAAATCTGTTCCTAGAAGACAGGGGGACAGGGGGGAATTCTCTGCCCAGCATTTAGGAGAAACTTTTAAAACCCCGTGAAACATTTGCTCTTCCAAGTTGAAACCCGACCACTCCTCTCCCCAGAGACTGGCAAGGTCAATGATGCAAAATCAAAACGAATCTAAAGGCAAATGTCTTTCTAACCCAGCACCAAACTGATGGAAGAACAGAAATACTTTACCATCATCTAAACAGTCCAGCTAACTCTGAACTTTTCCCAAATCAAAGTAAAATTTAGAAAGCAACATTATCTTTTAAGATTTACTTGCAAGGATGCATTCAGATAATCTCTCCATACTCGCTTCAGGTATATGGCCATCTACGGCTCCCCACTCCATGCACCCATCTCAATCCCTTTGGCGTCTACACATTTCCAATCTGCACTATTTGCCTTTCATTAGAAGTGTTCCTTTCAGCTTGTAAGAAAAATGAAACAATTTTCTTATCACAAGATCAGTTTTACAATGAGAAAGTGTTACACTTACTGTCAAAGAACGGCACCCAGCTGAATGTTCACCTTTCCTCAAACACCAGTACACTCTGCCTCAATGTTTTTCGGTACAAGTGTTCCATCCTCCTGAACACCCCAGGACCAGATCGCAGTACAGGGCCACTCACTCAGAACTGTCACTGGAAAACTGCCTGGACTGCGAAGAATGACTTAGTAGTAAGACTATCCCAGAATAATGTCCATGGACCAACACAGCGGCACTTACATGTTCCCATGTTTCAGCCAATCTACGTGCCAATGTTTCCAAAATAAATTGTCAACCACCCAAAGCATCATACGTGGCCAGATGAAGGACAAGAAGGTTTCTATCCAGAAGAACTTGACTACTCTCTCATGAGCTGAGCGCCTAACTGGTTGCACTGAGTGGGTTTTGTCCCGAACCCTTGGGAAAAGGCGAGGACAGGGAGGCAGTTTCGTCAGACAGTTGGTTTATCAGCGTCCCAAGTCTGAGAGGTCAAGGGCAGCACTCAAAAGTGAAGGATTTTCACTTTTCACACATCAAACTCTTCCTTCCCACCCCTCCCAACTCCACAAACCAACTGCAGTAACACAAAATCACAGTTGACTCCAGAACTAAAGAACGTTCTTGCAGGAACCCCTTCTGACCACAGTGAAGGGCAGTATTAAGTGGCTCAAGCAGGGGCTCAACATCATGAACACATGTGTCTCCAGAACATATACAAGGTTTCTAAGATCTTTCCCTTCCTTCCGGTCTTTGACAACCTCCACATCTTAAAATTGGGCCCCAAATTACAGTTGCTTGGTTTGTATCATCAACCAGAGCGATTCTTTCAAAAGACACCGAAGGCCGTCAGGATGTACCTGAGCCCCTTTAGCAAGGGCTTTTGCTCAGAGGAGCTGGCAGGTGAGGTACGGGGGGCTAGAGTGTGGACGGGAACCGCGTTGACTCGCTGGTCAGTGCTGAAGTTCGCTGCAGCCCAGCAGACCCCGAACACCTCCTGCTCCTGCGCGCGTCCTACCTTGGACCTCTCCTTGACGTAGTATCTGCCCAGCCGGCTCCCGCAGTACAGGACCAGTCGGTCGATGAGGGACAAGAGGAAGCTGATGGCCTCGCAGCCCTCCTCGTTGCCCCCGATCCACGTGATCTGGTCGCCCCGCAGGTGCCGCTTGGAGACGCCGGCGCGCGGCCCGGCCAGCTGGCCGTCGCGCAGAGCCCCGTTGTAGTGCAGCTGCTTCACGCGCTCCAGGACGCAGTCGCCCACCACCTCGCCCAGAAAGTTGTCCAGGTAGCAAAAGCCGATCTCGTGCAGACACGGCACGATGTACTCCAGGGCGATTTTCTCCAGATCCAGCCTCATGATGTGTCCCAGAGGCATCTCGCCCTCAGCCTCGAGGTCCGGGACCCCCAGCGTGCACCTCGAGAGGAAGCGACCTGCGCGAGCGCGAAGCCGAGGTTCGGGGAGCGCAGCCCTGCGTTCGGCAACCTGCGGCGGCCACGGTCTCCGAGCCACCGCAGCGCCGGGCACGGAGGGGAAAGTTGGTCTCAAACTCTGGGAGAAGGGATTCCCGTTTGGGAGCCGAGCGAGCTGCGCGGGGCGCCGTCCCCCAGCGCCGCACTGACCGAGTAAGGCGTCCAAGGGCCCTTTTGGAGCCGCGGATCTGCCACAGCTGCGGTGGCCCGAGGCGGGCAGAGGCTGAGGTCCGGCCCCGAGCCGGCGGGCTGCACGCGTCACGGCCCCGCCCCGGGACCGCCTCCGGGACAGCCCTCCCCCGCCCGTCGCCCGTCACCCCGCCCGCCCACCCCGCGCGGAGGATCCCGGCGAGCTCCGCGCCACCATCAGTTGTTTATGACCGAGGGAGGGGCTGGAGAACAGATGGAATTTTTAGGAGGCTGTTTGCATATTGGTTTGCATAAAATTCCGTAGTAAACTTGAAAACCTGGACCCTTTACGCCGAAATGTAAGTGAAATGAACTGCACAGTTTACTGCCACATTCAGGACTAGTCACCTTGCCGACCTTTGGGTATAGTAATAAACCCAGCAGCACAGACATTGATGAAACAGTGGTGTCAGTCTAGCTTGACCTGGTGCCCTTGCTCGGCGGCCTTTCCTCGGCGGCCTTTCCTCTGCTGTTTGATCCGGGTCAGGAGGTTTCAGCCACGCAGAAGTGTGAAGAAAAGAATTAAGATGTGCCATGTACATGTACCAACTTCCCACAATGAATGTAATCCTTATGCACTGCTAACATGACTTAGATTAAATTTTAAAAGTAAAAATAACATGTAAACAGATTCCCTTAGCCCCTCCTGTGTGTGCCAAACCCTGTACGCTTAGATAAGGGGAGTGTGCCTAATGAGGAAATGCTGGCTCACAGTTTTGTAGACAACTAAGTTAGTTAAAATATCAAGGGCAGGCAGACTGGGCTGGGCCCTCAATGCAGAGCAGAAGGCACCTGTGGCTGGAGGTGCATTGCTGGAGGGCTGGCTTCAAGACAAAGAGAACTGAGGCACCCACCTGCCTCCCCTGGGGAAGAGCTGCAGCGACTGACGTTCTAAATCAGGATCAATTACGGGGGTGGGACCAAGACTGAAACCTGTCCCTTTCTTAAAAGGTCCCTGACCCATCCCTTCCAGGAAGAGTCTGTTCAGTCTACGTAAGCCTGTTGCTTCCGCTTTGGACTTCCATTTAATCAATATTACCTAAGTCACTCTACTTGTAATCTTACCGGTTGACCACAGTTCTTTCTCATCTCATACCCTCCTTGTGATTTTTCCACTGGATCAATATTACCTAAGCATCTTACTTGTAATCTTATTAGTTGACTATAGTTTTGTCCCACTTTCTGCATCCCACACACCTTGTGGTTTTGCTCTATAAAACTCCCTAGAAAAGCAAAGTCCATGGGCAACCCACTTTCTGGGCCTCCTTTCTGTCTCTCTTAGAAGCTATTGTTCTCTCAATAAATTCTTCCCTACTCTCTTAACCTCCATTGTTCCTAGAATTCATTCTCCAGTTTTAGAGAATACAAACCGTGAATCAGACATCCAGCAAGTTGGGAGTAGTAATATTTTCCTCATAGTATTTGGAGATCCCTGTATCACACACCTCATATCAATAATATTTGCTGAATCTGCAAATCATTTGCCAGGCATTTTTACCCATTTACCATTCACTCTTTACTGAAATGTGATGTTTTGAAATTCTACCTTCAAAATTAATCACACACTCATATAACAGTCGACAGATATCTGCCCCTCCCCCACGTGCCACTGCAAAGGATACATCGTATTTCAGGTCTCTGCTCTCACTTTTTCCACAAGAGGCTGGCTCCTGTGAGGACTTGCCACTGCCTAGCAGACTTTTTAGCTATCCACAGATAAGCTAATTGCTTTTAGGATTTTTTAATTCCTTTTCCCTAGAAATACCAAATCAGAATTAGAAAAAAAATACATAAATTGCTGGCAAAGCCATTTCTATATTTTTAGTTCTTAACTCTTGTGTGCTTGTGTTCTTTGTTTAGGTTGAAGAAAAGAATGTACTCGGGTATTATTGTGTCCACAATCCCCTACTGCTTTTTCAGTTTATTCTCTTTCCAGTACCCCTCTCCTCTCTGGCACTCGGGCACATGTGACATAGTTCAGACCAGCGGAGGAAAGGGTGCTGCTGAAGAACAGAAGCAGAGCACGTAGTCAAGGAAGGACTGGTGGGGTATTCCTGAGAGGCAGCCGGTGGTGGAGGTTCTAAGGATCTTTGAAGGAACTTGTAATGATACAGAGAGGCGGTCCCTGCACAGGCAGCAATGAGATGGCATCTGTAGTGATCACCAGGAGGCGCCCCTCCTTGGGTAAAGGCTGGAATTGGCCAGTGCTCAAGCAGCTGAAGTCCCACAGCAGCTCAGTGATGACAAGAGTCATCATCCTTGGAAACTTGGCACCTAATAGATGCCTACTAGATGCCTACCTAATAAATAGTTCCTGGTAACCCAATGTCTGGCCCTGAACCATGCAACTACCACAAAGGACTGTGGGCTGGATCCTGCAAAGGTCTTCTTACAAGAGGCATGGAGGAGGCTTACCCGATGAGAACTTTCTGGAAGTGTCAGTCTGATTCGGTGGCCCTGCTCAGAACCTCAAAAGCCAGGGGAGGGGCATCTCTCTCTCTCTCTCAGCTTTGCCTCCCTAGACAGCCACGGTGGGTGCTCCAGCTCAGAGATGAGAAAACTAGCATGAAGCTGGTGGGTTATTTACAGCAGTAAATTGGAGATGCAGTGACAGAAGTGGAGGCTTCTCGCTCTGCTTGAATCTCAGGAGTTACTTTGACCCTTAAGTGATCTCCTCCACGGGTGACCAAGGAAGCAGGTATGAGGCATCCTGAATGTGGGCTCTGGTGGTCAGTGGCTTGTGGTTTTTGCAGGTTTGGGGACTGTTGCAAAGATGAAAAATAGATGGGCCAGGGATTTAGCTCAGTGGTTCCAGCATCTGCCCAACAAGCACAAGGTCTGGCGTTTGATCCCCAGTAACCACATACCACAGTGCCAGGTGTGGTGACTCATACCCATCAGGAATCAGTTCCATACAACACAATGCTGGGTGTGATAGCTCACACCTGTAATCCTGGCACTTGGGAGGCAGAGGCCAGAGGATTGCTGAGTTCTAGGTTTACCTGGGCTATATAGTGAGTTCAGGGCCAGCCTGAACTACAAAGCGAGACCCTGTCTCAAAAGAAGAAAAAAAAGAAGCTAGCTGGCCAAAACTTTTCTAGTCACAGGTGCTTTGTAGATACACTAATACTCCGGGAATATAATAACATGTTGACCCAGGATTTTAAATCTTATGGCTGTGTAATTACCATCCTAATATTTCAATAATTTCATAATAAAGAGCATAGAGCAGCAGTCTAAACACCATTAGTAACACAACCTTAAACTGTTCTAGATGACTTTGGTCGCACAGCATGGTTTAGAGCGGAATTCAATCCTATGGCACCATCCCTACTTGGCAAGAGCACTTATTAATCAACCCAGGCTCTCCCAATCAGCTTGAGGCTGCCAACACTGCATCTGGCACAGAAACCAGAGATATTTGGGCTGGCAAAAATTAAAGTATACGATTACACAGAGGGGCACAGACAGGCTGGCGCCAGACATGGGCTCCGAGACTGAGCATCAGTGAGGCAAACTCCAAACTCCTCATTCAAGTGCATTCATTTTAGTTATTTGCCCATTAATGTGTGTCATTTTCATGATTAGTATTATACAAGTGGGTTTTCTGTCACTGGTACCAAAATATGTGAAATAAACTTATAAGGAGGAAAGTGACTCATGCTTCCAAAAGTTTCAATCTGTGGGTGCCTGGCCCAACCTCCTCAGAGTTTCAGTTACTTCCCAGTGGTGCCACAGGCTGGTGACCAACCCTTTGGTACACAGGCCTTTTGGGGACATTTATAATCCCAACAAATGTTATAGTACATTTTCATATTAATAACTAAAACTAATTTCCATGACATTCAGTCACAACATTGTCTTTCAGCATGCTTCTGCCCAAATGTTGCCGTCTTCAGCATGTGAAGGAGAAGGGAGGAAGGACATTGAGTTTCTTTTCTTTGGACTCTGAGCTGGAACTGGAAGGGATCTTAGTGGTCACCTTGTCCCACTTCATTTTCTTGCAGATGAGGAAACTAAGGCTCAGAGGGGCTGGACATTAGTAACTTTCCTGGGTGGGAAGACTCTGGTGAACAGAACAGGAAACATGGGATCCTTCTGCCATCTCCATTCTCACAAAAAGTGCACTCACTCGGGGCCGGAGGGTTAGCTCAGTGGTTCTGGCGCCTGCCTCGCAAGCGCAAGGTCCTGAGTTCGATCCCCGGAAACCACGTACAATGCTGGGCCCACCAGCAATTAATACTACATACCACAGTGCCGGGCGTGGTGGCTCATGCCTATAATCCCAGCACTCGGGAGGCAGAGACAGGAGGATTGCTGAGTTCGAAGCTTGCCTAGGCTACATAGTGAGCACAGAGCCAGCCCAACTACAAAGCGAAACGCTGTCTCAAAAAAAAAAAAAAAAAAAGTGCAGTCACTCTCCTGTCTATGTATGCACGCATTTTGTTCTAATTAGACAAACTCACAAGCAGAAAACTAACCATTTCACTTAATTTCAGACCAAGAAGCATTTAACTGTAAACCATAAATTAATCAATTAAAATGAGCCATTTCAAAGTGAACAATTCAGTGGAATTTAGTACATTCGCAAGGCTGTGCCACTGCCATCTCCCTCCAATTCCAAAATATTTCACCACCCCAAAAGAAAACCCCATTTCCACGAAGCAGCTGCTGTCCATCCTCACCAGGCAACCACTCATCTGTTCCTTCCTTGCATGGATTCACTATTCTGGATATTTCCTTAAGTGAAATCACATTATACATGATGTTTGATGGCTAGCTTTTTCCACTTAGTTGTTTTCCTACTACATTCACATTGTACCATGTATGAATACTTCATGTTTTATAGCTAAATAACATTTCAGTGTATGGCAATACTCTAATTTGTCTATCCACTTATCAGTTGGTAGATATTTGGGTTCTTTCCACCCTTGGGCTACTGAGGTATGATTTTTTTTTTTTTTTGAGACAGATTCACCTTGTAGTTCAGGCTGGCCCTGAGCTCACTATATAGCCCAGGCAAGCCTCAAACTCACAGCAATGCTCCTGCCTCTGCCTCCTGAGTGCTGGGATTATAGGCATGAGGCACCACACCCAGTACTGTGGTATGTGGTTACTGGAGATTGAGCTCCGGACCTTGTGAGGCAAATGGTGGGACCTCTGAGCTAAATCCCTGTACCATCATTTTATTTATTGATGAATGACTTTGTAATATTTGATACTGTATCATAAATTTTACATTACTTTAAGTAATTTTTATAATACCACCAAGAAATAGGTGTATCCCATTGTACAAATGACAGAAATAAGACTCAGAAAAACTAAGGTCATGGTGAGAATGTACTAGAGTGCCAGATGAACAGGAGATCCCAATGGAGTAAGAGGAGGGGGGAAAGAATCATGTTAGGCATGAGTTTGGCATAGAAATACATTTACCCCTAAGTGCTCTTTTCTATTTGACTCAATTAGAATACTTTCACCTGTGATGACAGTTTTAATCATTGGTTTCCTTACTGATACTTGGCCCAGAAGAGACATAAGCAAAACTTAGCATAAATTATTTAGTTGACTATATTACAAGTCACTTCCAACTACAAATTAGGATTTACTTTTTGCTTTATTTCAGTTATGGCCCAAGGTTTTCAGGAATCAAACACAAATTCTGTTGAAAACAGTCATTAGAAATGAGCTACAGGACCAGAGATTCAGCTCAGTAGTTCTGGCACCTGCCTAGCAAGCACAAGATCCCTGGTTCGATTCCCAGTAACCACATACATCAATACCAGGTGTGGTGACTCACACTCACCAGCACTCAGTACCACATACCACAATGCCAGGCATGGTGGCTCACGCCTGTAATCCTAGCACTTGGGAGGCAGAGGCAGGAGGATTGCTGAGTTTGAGGCTTGCCTGGGTTCCATAGTGAGCTCAGGGCCAGCCTGAACTACAAAGTGAGACCCCCACCACCCCGAAAGAAAAGAAAGAAAGAAAGAAAGAAAGAAAGAAAGAAAGAAAGAAAGAAAGAAAGAAAGAAAGAAAGAAAGAAAGAAAGAAAGAAAAGAGCTACACCTAGGCCTGCTGGGGTATAGGATTAGCCCTTCAAGACACAGGACACAGTTCATTTCAATGCAGCTAGTGAAACAATACAATAGTCCCAAACTGACTTGAGTACACTAATATCGACTGGGTTAAGGAAGCATCTGACTGTGTCCCCTTCTGTGTGGAGCTGAACTCTTCTATTCTTTCCTTTGGCTGAGAGGATGGCAAAGAAAGTGACTTCCTATCTCAGACCTTAATTTCTTCTCAGGGTATAGACAAGTTCCAGTCTCATTTGTTCTTTGATCATTCTAGCCATGTATTGATTCCGGGAAATTGGACATCAGGAATATTCATAAATATTTGCCAATCCATCTCTTTTTTAAGTTGAAAAGTTTAAAAAGCCTTTGCATTGACCATAACAATACAGCAGCGTGAAATTTTAATGTTGAATACTTTGAAGAACCCCTCTTGCTTAATTTGTAAAGGTTTTCCTAAGGTGTCTTATTCATTAATTTTTTTGTAAAGGTTTTCCTAAGGTGTCTTATTCATTAATTTTAGACCTTATTTTATCTTGCTTAGAGTGAATTTTACAATAGTTTCAGATTTACAGAAAAGCTATGAAAATTTATATGTGATGCTGCCATATACCTCACAGCCAGTTTTCTCTGTTGTTACAATCATATATTAGCATGGTTAGACCTGTTCAAAATTTATGAACCCATTCTGATACACTATTATGAACTGAAGTCATAGTTATGTTCAGATTTCATTCATTTGTACTTAATGATATTTTTGTTTTCCAGGGTCTTTCTGAAACTGTGAAGTGGTTGAAATGAGTTCAGTGTTTTTAGGGAAATACAGTGGACCCTTGACTTATGAACTCAATCAGTTCCTGGGGGGCTACTGGTAACTAAGTCAAGACAGCTGATACCTGCATATTTACCTTGGGGACACGCTGTAGGTACCAAGAGGCAGATGAATCTTCCATTAACCTAATTACCCAAGTCATTCATATGTCAGACTGGTCATAATGTGAAAGTCCACTGTATTACCAAGTTAGTCTCCGCTCACCATCTCCTGAAGAAACTGGTTTAGAGATCCCAGGATGAAAAGGGATGGATACCCACAGAACATGCCTTCCTCCCTTCCTATCAGCTAGTTTTGATGTGACCATTTGGGAGGACATCTCTGTGCATGCAAGGGATTCTGGGTTTCTCCTAGCTGACCTTAACCTCTTGTCTCCTGGCCTGGTGGCAGGAACATGATACGGAGTGCCAGGGACTACCAGTCCTGGGCTAACAGATCTCAGCTTCTGCTGACCTATTCACCTCCTCCCTCACCCCAGAGCAAGAGCTTGATTGACTGTGGATCTCAAACTTTGCTTTACACAGAAATCACCTGGCAAACTAGTTAAACACAAATTGCTGAGCCCCAGCCCTAGAGCTAAGATTCAGTAGGCTTGGGTAGAGTCCATACTATGCCTTTCTTTTTTTCTTTCATTTTCTTTTCTCTTCCTTTCTTCCCTTCCTTCCTTTCCTCTCTCTCTCTCTCCTGTCTCCCCTTCCCTCCTTCCTCCTCCCTCTCTTTGGCTCTCTCTTAGGATTAAACCCAAGGCCCTCACACTGAGCTACAGACCTTTGGCTGAGCTACCTCTCTAGCCTTTAATAAATACATGTATTATTTTGAGACAGGATCTTGATAAGTCTCTGTGTTCCCCAGGTTGCTTGAATGTATGAACCTTCTGCCTCAGCCTCCAAGAATGCTGAAATTACAGGTGTGAACTACCCAACCTGTTTAAGTTGCATTTCTATCAGTTTGCAGGAGCGGCCTCTGTTGGTCTGGAACCACAATTTAAGACCCACTGTTCCAACCTGTCCATTCAGAGCATAACCGTGGTAACTGATAGTTGTCTAGGGGTGGGCAGGTGACCTACACCACTAAGTTCAGCAGTTTAGACGCTGGCTGTACTATTATGAAAGAGCCTCTAAAACAGTCCAGGGCTGGGCCCCACCCCAGACAAATTCTATTTCTGAAAATAAACCCTAGATTACATAGTTTTTAAAAAATTAAATAATAGTAGGTGATAAATTATATACACAAAATAATAACATGCAGCAGTTAGGCAAGTCACTGGCTTGCTGGAACTGAAGAGAACTGACATGGGAAGGAGAGGTCTCTCTTCCTCACTGAACCTGAAGAAAGGCCTACACTGGCAGCTGCCTCATCACTGTGAAAAGAGCCTAGTCTCAGGATGAATGCAAAATGGAGGAAGACAGAGGAGTGTTCAAAGGACTTGGGACCCTGGTGCTATTACAGTGCAGTTTAGCTCACAGTTCCTGGAGCCTGTCCTAGCTCAGGACTTCTAGTTAAGGTGGAAAACACGTTTCCTCATCTTTAAAGGCAGCGTTAGTCATGGTTATAGTTACTAGAGACCAGGGTCTCGCTTTGTAGTTCAGGCTGGCTCTGAGCTCACCATGTAGCCCAGGCAAGCCTCGAACTCAGCAATCCTCCTGCCTCTGCCTCCCGAGTGCTGGGATGACAGGTGTGAGCCACCATGCCCGGCACAAGCTTTTTAATCAATAACATCCAGGAAATGTGTAGTCGCCCTGAATGAGAGTGATAAGCAGCTTTTGCTCTTGAAGATATCTCACCTGGTTTCCAACCTCCCGTACAGTCTAAGGGACCAACTTCACCATCAGAAGATGGACTCAGTGGAGACCAGACCAACACTGGACAGATGGTTCTAGTGCAGATCAACAGCCGGAGTTCCCTCCATCCCATACCGTGCACTTCCAGAACTTCCCCTAACAGAGAAAGAAAACCCCCAGCATGACAACGATGTCCAATAATGAATTTTCTTTCTCTACCTTAACAAATCAGCTCACGATAATCCAGTGGGAAGTTGTGTGGTCACATTCCTCATGAATTATCTTTTTAAACTGAAAACTTGCATTACACTGCAAACTGACTACATTAGCTCCTTTTTAAGTGTTTATAATAATAGGACGATGGTAGAACATACACACTGAACACTAGAAGCTCGCTGGTACAAACAGACGCCCACTGAACGCTCATTACAAAACAGAATTCATATAAGGTAAAAGAAAAATGTGTGTGTGTGACAGAGAGGAGAAAAGGAGAGAGAGAGATGCATTAAGATAGTATTAGTGATTATAGATAAGCAGAACTATGGAAAAAGTTTTTTCAAACGGTCGCATATTATTTTTATAGAAAGAGAACAATTTAAAGGATATGGGATTGTTTTTCCTATTTGACAGCAAATCTTTAGTTCCGCCCTACGCTGGTCACTGGCTTGTGTGAACTAAGTACCCTTCTTGACAGTCTGTGCCCTGGGTTTCTGGAGGTGGCCAAACCCTGTGAAGCGCGTTTCCCACATTTCCTTGCCAGCTGGCCTGGTTCCATGCAGCCGGTGGGAGGCGGTGGTGGGAAACTGCATGACACGAGAGCTCACACCCGCACCCTGGAAGCCTCCGGCAGTGGCGAGGGCACACACCACTGGCAGCAGCGGGGTCCTGGTAGCCTGAGGGGTTCCCGGGAAGGGCATCGGTCATCCCGGAGGGGTCCAGGTCAAACCGTGCTGCGGTGTCCCATGGTGTCGGAGTGCAGCTACTCCCGGGCTGCGATGACATGGCCTCTACCCCTCCAGGCCTGGATGTGGCCGTGACTGCCCACAGGGACGTCTCTGCAGGGTACCGTATCTTGCCCTTTTTGGCTCCTCCAGTCTTCCAGCACGTTTATTACCAATTCCTTTTGATAAATTTCCTCTGTTTAAAATGCTTGTCTCTCATTGCTGAGGCAAAATACCAGAACCCCAAAGTTAAAGGAAGAAAGGTTTCTGGGCCTCACACTCATAGACAGAGGTTTCAGTCCATAATTGGTGGCTCCAAGACAAGGTGACCCATGGTGGGAGGACACCAGTTCATGGCGGTGGAAGTCAACAAAAACAAGGGAGCGAAAGAGAAAGACAAGAACCTTTCTGCCCCTTATATTGTATCCAAGGTGCTGGGATTAGGGTGGTGCCACGCCAATCAGTATACTGATTTAGTAAATCACACACTGTTAATCCTGGCATTACATTCTCGAGAGTTAGCCACCTCTGAAAAAACCCCACTATGACTGCATGAGGCCTTGGAGGGACATCTAGACAGACCTGTATCATAACAAATCCCTACAGTGATTTCTATTTTCTGCTCTGGAAACCCACTGATACGTTCACATAGCTTCGATTCCTACAAGGAAATCATCAGCAAATCCTGCCAATTTTCCTGCCACTTGTAAATTCAAGCATATCTCTTCTCCTTGTCTCCACTGACATTACCATCCCAGCCCACCATCACCTCCCCTTTGGATGGCTGCAACAGACTCCTTCAGACCTCTCTACTTCTACCCTTGCTTTTGCTCAAATTGATATAACTCCACTTGCTAAAGCCAATTCAATTCTCCAAGGTGGCTTCCAAGTCAATTTTAAGGCCATGTGAAGAATAACCAAGGAGTTTCCCTTCTAATTGGATCGCATTCTTGACATAGTTTTAGTTCTTAGTCTCTTATGACTACTCATTCTACTCATTCAATCAACAAATATTTCACTTGTCCCAAGCATTGTACTGGGCACTGGATGCAGAGTTGAAGATGACAGGATTCCTACATTTCTGAGGCCTTCCTGCAAAATGCAAACAGTGCATAAGAAAGCCTGTAAAGAACTTTGGTAGTGTTAGGTAATGATGACATTCTTTTTTTTTTTCCCTTCTTTTGTAGGACAAGGGATCAAACTCAGGACCTTGCCCTTGTGAAGCAAGTGCAGCACCACTGAGCTAAATCTCCAAGCCCAGTGATTACATTCTTGAGAAAGTAAAATAGCTGAAGGCTGAGTGTGGTAGAACAAACTAGTAATCCCAGCTACTCAGGAGCCTGAGGCACAAAGATCACAAGTTCAAGACCAGTGGGGCAACTTAGTGAGACCCTGTCTCAAATAGCATTTTTTAAAAAGGCTGCAGATATAGTTTAGCAATAGCATACATGCCTGGCGTGCAAAAGGTCCAGGGTTCAAATTATCAGGCATCATGAAGTCTGTAGCATCCAAGAAATCTTCCCTGAGAAGGTAACATTTGCTCAGAGGCCGGAGTTTACTGGAAGGGCTACACTGAGATTTGTGAAGCCCTATTTAAATAATGTTGATATTATGATGTCTTTCTTCCCTCCACACCTAGTAATGTGAAGTTAAAAATAATCAACCAAGACTTAAAATAAGTCAAAGAAGATAAAATAAAATGTTTTATTTCTCCCTAGTCAAATTCTTTCCAAATTATTTCTTGATTTTTAGATTCTTACTTGCTGATTGCCAAAATATATGGCTAACCTGTTTAATGCGTTATCTAATACTTAGGGTCATCCATGTGCTAATTAGAAAACAGCACTCCATGACAAGAAAAGAACAAATGCAGACTTGGGCACAAGAGCTGGTGCCCACAACTCCTTTGAGGCAGGAGATTAGGGCATGGCCAAGTGGGCAAGTGGGCATGACCTGTCAATCGCAGAGGCGCAGCACACACTGGCAGAATACGGTTCCCCAGCCCCATACCTGAGACCAATCAGAAATCGCTGTCTTGAGTTCTTTGAGGAAAAAATCAAGCAGGCTTTTTATAAGATGGCACAGATCTGAAGTCAGCCTGAAGAATGTGGGTTGCAAAGACCTTCGTTAACTTGGTAGCCACTGTGAACTCCGTGGCTGCTCTCACCCTGCAAAATATATTTCTACCTTTAATAAATGTAAAACCTGGCTGCCTTTTTCATCCATCTTGTCTAATCCTTTGTTCAGAACTGGAAAGAATCTACAGAACCCCACAAGCCAGTAACACCATAGGTGCTACCCATCAATAAAGCCTTACGGGCACAGCCATGCCGGCAGCTCCTTTCCGTATTGTTTACGGCAACCTTGCTTCTAGGATGACTCTGATTGACTGTCCCCTAAACATTGCTTCCTTCTGTCCTTTGCCAGCTCAGCTCATCACTGCAGCACAACAGAAAACTAAAGTCAGGCAAAGCCTAAAATAATTACCATGTGACCTGTTACTGAGAAAGTATGCCAACCACCAGGCATGCATTTATTCATTTTTCAGGTGAGATGAGGAGATGCTGAACAATTTTCAGCTGTGAGGGGCACATGATTTATGCTCAGGTTTTTTTTTTTGAGACAGGGCCTCGCTTTGTAGTTCAGGCTGGCCCTGAGCTCACTATGTAGCTCAGGCAAGCCTGGAACTCAGCAATCCTCCTGCCTCTGCCTCCCCAAGTGCTGGGATGACAGGCGTGAGCCACCAAACCCGTGATTGTGATATGTGGTTACTAGTGATTGAACTCAAGACCATACTCTTGTAAAGCAAATACCAGAACCACTGAGCTAAATCCCTGGCCCATTTTTAGTTTTTAAAAGGTGACTTCAGCAGCAAGGCGAGCAAAACTGGTGACCTCGTCAGAACTCCTGAAGGGAGAGACCTTTGTATACTTGCCGCATGGGTTGAGCTGATCTTTCTCCCTTCTCTCAAAGGGCTGTTGGTGTCTGTCTGAACAGTGCCCAGCTCTTGTGAGTGACCCCATTTCAGATGAGAGTAGCAAGTAGCAGCTCGTGGAGTCACAGCTCGCACTACTCTATCCCTGATTTCCATTCATTTGCTAGGAGGATTCAAAAATTTAAGGAGATAAATTTGTGAACAGCCAGATGAAGCGTGGACAGGGTGAGCCGTGGCACCAGGCAGAGGTTCCGTACCCTCTCTGGGCCACTGCACTCCATCAAGTCACCTCTGCATTCAGAGACTCCAAAGCTCAGTGAGTCTGTGGTTCCAGAGATTTTAGGGAGCTTAATCGCCATCACCCGGCCACAGAGGTTGGGGCGGGGCTGGACATTCCAACTCTAATCCTCTCATCTCTGGGTCTTTCTGGCGACTGGCCCCACACTAAGACTATCGAGGCTTCCTCCAAATCATCTCATTAGCATAAATTCAAGCGCTATCTGAAAGGGCTTATTATAAATAACAAAAGACTCCTATCACTCAGGAAATTCCGGGGGTTTTAGGAGCTCTCCACAGGCACCAGGGACAAAGACCAAATACATTTCTCCTGATACCCAGATGCTAGGAGCCTTCCCATCTGACTAATCATGTGTTTATGGGCCGCTCACACGTCTTTGCAGAAGCCAGGCCTTCAGAGGAACTCAGAAACTTGGGTATCCCACTTCCGTTCAGAACCTCTGCTGGGCACCAGAGCCCAAGGAATACGTCCGGCTCCCCCGGCGGGCACGCTGGTGAAACGCTCGGCGGCTAAGGTCAGAGTTCCGGGGCAGGGCGCAGAGCTCGCTGGCTTCG
>PVIC010012900.1:0-38924 GCA_004025085.1 Thryonomys swinderianus
CTACCCACTCCCCCCTCCTCCCCCCTTTATACATGCTCTTTTATTTTCTTTCTGTATCATATTTATTCCTTCCCCTCATCACACCTGACTTTTGTGTTTGTTTTTATTCCTGGCATTAGTGTGGATGGACTGTGCATGCTAGGCAAGTTCTCTATTGCTGAGTTTCATCTCCAGCCCTTGTCTTACTGATTTTTAAACTTGGACACAAATAAGTTTTTGTTCATTTTTAACTTTGAACTGCATATTTTTCCCACTTTAGGAGAAGAAGTAAATCAAACAATGTAAACTTGCATAAAGGATTAAAAAAATTACTCAGGCATTGCCAGGTCAGCTTATCCTTCCTTGGTCTAGCTTAAACTACAAAGAGAAAATTGTTCTTCACAATGGTTAACCACCTTCATGAAATCCTCTTTATTATACTCTCCAGTAAGCAGGGACCAGATGGTAGGTTAACTCTGATCTCTGGGAGCTGTGTTTCCTAGCCGTTTGACTTAGGCAGTTGTGCTTCTCTAAGTTTGAGTTTCCTACTTTGAACAGTGGGGAAAGTGCTTGCACCAGCTGTCCTGGCGGGTTGTAAGGGTCAGAAGGGACAAGGTAAGAACAGAATGAAACCTGTAAAAAGCTGTACAGAGATGGGATTGAAATGCTCCACCAACTGGAAGTTCTTAGATTTTCTATTTTTTAATCATGTAGGTCACCTGAGGATTGTGTAGAATCAGGCTTGTACTGTTAGTTCTCACCATACTCCCAAGGTGACATGTGGCATTTCATGCCTGTCACCACAATCTGTTACATCAGTGGGCCTTTTCTGTCCTATGCCTCAATGTAGGGAAAGCTTTTTGAACTTCTAGAGGCACCTGAAAGGTTTATAAACTTGGAAATTATCTCTAATCTGACATTTTAACAAGAAAGCCAATATATTGGTGCATCTTAGGACAGTTTTCTGAGGTGCTAAAACTTGTCATTTAAGTAAGGTTTGTTAGCTTACACTTAAGTCAAAGCAGTTGTTACTCAAGTCTTTATCTTTGAGTGTCAAGCAACCTTTCTGGTCATGATTTTTTTTTTCAGTACCAGGGATTGAATTTAGGACCTTGCTCTTGTCGGGCAGGCGTGGCAGCACTGAGCTAAATCCCCAGCTCTCTAGTCATGATTTTTAACTAGGGGACTAGTGAATCTGCTTTTCTCCATGTGCAGGTGTTCACGTAAACATAACTTCCCCACGTCGAGTCCCACCCTTCTTATTAGAAGCATGTTTACAACATTTGGAATGGAGCAGTGCAGAAGGGATGACTATGACCCTGATGCGAGCTTGGAGTACAGCGAGGAAGAAACCTATCAGCAGTTCCTGGACTTCTACCATGACGTGCTGCCCGAGTTCAAGAACGTGGGGAAAGTGATTCAGTTCAAGGTTTGTGTGTATGAGTGAGTGTGTGTGTGGATAAGAGAACTGGTGCCCTTGCCCTCAGTTCCTCGATAACGAGGGAACTGGGGCCCTGCTGTCCACCTGGGTGGACTGTGCATGGGTTTGGCACGTGGATGTTTGGGAAATGTCACGCTCCCAGGCCCAACTGATGGTGACATGTGCAGACGCATGGCCTGAGTGGTAGAATCTAGGATGGAAAGGACCCTTCATTTATTCATTACCTTTGTGATGCGGCTCTTTGTGAGAGTTTGAATTCTCTGCATGTAGTCACTGCGACACTCAGCTCAGACTGAGGGGCTTGTGGTGTGGCTCCCTTCTGTTCCCTGAGCACACTGGTGTGTCGTGTTGACACCACCTGCCTGCTTTCCCCTGGAGCCACACAGGGACAGAGAACTCGATTCCCTGCTTCCCCCACATTTGTTTAGAATCATTGGCTACTTTCAGTACTGAAGGTAGTGTCCCCAAACCATGGTTTATGATGCAGCATGCTAGGTGAAAAGGAGGCATTCAGATGCCACAACTTATTTTAGTGTTTCCTAAAGCGAGCATGCAGCCACATGTAATCCCTGCTGTTCCAGGCCTTAGTAGTTGATTCCAAACATAGTGAACTCTGACATGGTGAACCCTGCCTTGATTTGGTCATTTCTGAACACAGATCACTTCGTTAGGGCAAGGAAAATCTCTCTCAACTTGGAGAAAAACAGAAAGAAGCTGTGGCTTTTTCCTGCTACTGGAAGTGACAGTGGTGAATTAGAAGAGCAGAGGAACAAAATATGCATAAAATTCAGTGCTATGCTTCTATCAACTGATTTCAAGATTTTCAAACATTCTTTTAATTTTTTTTGTTGTTTTTGTTTTTAGAGAAAGGATCTCGCTTTGTAGCTCAGGCTGTGATCCTCCTGTTTCTGCCTCCTGAGTGTTGGGATTTTAGGCGTGTGCCACAACATCCAGCTTCATTCTTATAAAATCTCTTTCCCCTTGATTTTCTGCTTGTATGGTGTGCACTGTCCTGTCTGAGCTGTCTTTGGCACAGGCTGTAACTGCTAACGTGCAAAAGCATGGTCATGCCCGGCAGTGCTGCGTGGGAGCACTGACCACGGAGGCAGTGGGGCTTGACTAGCTCTGTACTCTTGGCTGTGCCATTGTTCCTCTGAGCACCTCCTTACTCACTTCCCTTTCACGGTCCCTGGATCATCCTGTTTCTGTGAGAACCTCAGTCTGGTTAATAGACATCACACCATTATCCAGGGCGGGTCGTACCCACTAACTGCACAGATTTGGTTTTGCCTTTTAGAAAACTGGTAGGAGTGCCGAGCTCATACTAATCTTTTTGGTGATTGCAAATGGAAAACTACTTAGTAAGTTTCTAATAGGAAATTTTCAGAATATTGAATTTCACTAGAGAAAATTAATAATGGTTAGGAAGCACAGTATTAAATGATTTTTAACTCCTTGACCTGGCTGCCGGTACTCCTGAGGCTTTTTATTCACACTTTCTTCTACAGATGGTGTTGCGACCTCTCATCGAGTACAGATTCTGCCCTTTTTGGATGCTCTAATAAAAATATTCTAGAGCAAAGTTGTAGAATTATCAATTCATTTTGAAGATCAAAGCTATATACTAGTAGGAATATTTGAGGACCTTTTTATGTACCACTGTATGCAAACAAATCAAACGTCATTTTTGAAGGCAAATGACCAACAAATCAAAATTGTCATTTTTTAGAAGACAAATGATCAAATGTTGAACTCAACTAGTAATAGGAATAGTACATAGGAAAAGAGATAATCATGCTTATTGGCCGGCAAATTATAAATTCTATTAATTCTGAGAGTAGGTGAGGGTGTGTGTGTCAGTAAAACCACTCCAGAGAGCAGTGTCCGAGGTGCAGTGAGGGAAGGTACCATTGGTACACTGCTCCTGGTGCTTACACACATGAAGATGTGTGTAAGAGTGCTGACTGCAGTGTCATTTGTGGATGGAAAATTGGAAGCACTTTGGATAGCCTTGTCAGAGGAGCTGGCTTTGAATTTGCAGTGATCCTCCTGTCTCAGACTCCTAAGTGCTGGATTATAGGCATGTGCTACCTACCATGCCTGGTCTGCACATATATTTCTTTGCATACATGTATACAGATATGCATATATGCATTTTGCATACATTTCTCTGTGTGATACATACATTTTCTGGCACACAGATGTTGTTTGTATGTATGTATGTATTTGTCCATATAGATCTATATATGTGCAGAGTATGTATGTTTATGTTTAGAATATGCAGGCTATACCCAGCTTCCAGGTAGTGTCCACCTATGTGACGGAGAAGAATAGAATAGAAAGGCTTCAGCTGAGTTTTGAATATTTTACTTATTTAAACATTCTCAGTATGGAAAAATGTTAGTGTTAAAACTGGGTAGTATTCCTACAGGCTGGTTTACATTTGCTATATTTTATGCCCGTGAAACATTTCATATTTCTGGGGCAAAAGCAGACCTGGATCAGTAGAGATCAGATAATCGGGGACTGAAGTGCCATTGTGTGCTGAAGTATGCTTAGACACAATGTTGGTGAGTAGATCTCTTTTGGAATCTTTGGTAATGAATTTCTTTGGGAAATGTTAGTCTGAACAAAGAGTGCTTGAGAACTGGGTTATTTCTTTTTAAAATGTTTTAAATGACAATATTCTTCCCTGTTCCTTAGGTTAGCTGCAACTTGGAACCTCATCTGAGGGGCAATGTCTATGTTCAGTACCAGTCGTAAGTATTGTGCAGAGAAATGACTTAATGTTTGGTCACATTTTAGTATTTTGTTTCTGTTGAGGTCTGGGACTTTTCTACTAAATATATAGTTTTCAAAGGCATAATAGTTTTCAAACTATAAATATTAAGAGCCAATATAGCAACAAATAAGGGATTTAAAAATAATACATTTGTTTTTTCTTTGTATACAGTACTTATGCAGTTTTGACTGCAGTATGGTTATATTATTATGTATATACTTCTAATAAAATACAAGCTAAAAATGGGTAACTAGAATAAAGAAGATAAAATCTAAGGAGTCAGAGATGAAGCCCAGAATAATGCGAGTGAGCATTTGACCAGCCAGGAGAGTGGTTACCTTATGACTTCTCCTCCTCTTGCTGTTGTCTGGTTATACCATGGCTGATGGGTTCATTAACCGTGGTAATAGGAGTGCAGCAGGCTTAGCTCGAAAGCAAAGGTGCCAACGATGGAAAACACCTCTGCAATTTCAATGGTCCAGTCTTGGATTAAGAAGATTTGACTCAAGCCAATTTCCATGCATCCAAACCTCTCAAAGCGTTAGTAAAAAAGGTTCCTGAGTAAATTGTGAGCTGCTGGAATGTGAGTGTTCCTATAAGGACTCCTAGACAGTACAAAAACAGTGAACTTGGTGGTCCTATAGTACATGAATACACAGTTAATTAATAATAGGGTTAGTCTACCTTATAGTGTAACTCTAATGACTTCCATAAATCGCATGCTTTGAATTTTGGTTTAAAGGGAAGAAGAATGCCAGGCAGCCCTTTCTCTGTTTAATGGACGATGGTATGCAGGAAGACAGCTTCAGTGTGAATTCTGCCCAGTGACCCGGTGGAAAATGGCAATTTGTGGTAATGATTTTTCCCCAGTTGTCCCACTATTATATAAAGGGATATTCTGGGGGGGAGCAGTCTTTTATGGAATGAGGCATAGCTTTTGCCTTATGCAATTGAGTAGAAATATCATGGTTGTAAAGGACGCTACAGTTAAAATCTGTAACAGACCTTGTGGGTCACTTTATAGGTAAAGAGACTAAGGTCACAATGTATCAGTGATAGTCAGGGCTAGAGTTTCAGCCTTGATCTTCAGCCCAAGGCACTTGTCTGACAATCCAGGAACCCCAAGAAGCATCTTAAGGCAGCCTCATCCTTGTTGCAGTTTCAGAGGTGTTTTCTATGCATTGGCACCCTCATCCCTCAGGACTCTTCCACAGTCATTGCCACCACCACAAATGTTACTTGGAGATGGCACTTTTCCCACCTCATTTGGTTTCATGCCCGTGGTCCTACAGTATCAGTTAAGTGTGCATTCAGGGTGTTCAGATAGATTGGCTCACTGAACAGTGGCAGCTGAACCAGGAAGTGGTTCATCATTGTGTAGAGAGCAGCCAGCAGCTCCAAAGGCATAGTCATCCTGATTTCTAAAAGTGTTCTTGGCAAAAGCAGGATGGAATCCCCAGGTGAATGTAGTCTGGGGGGTGGGGTGTGGTGTGATATTTTTACCTTTACTGGTATTTCTGTGCTCTGTGCTCTCATTTGTTGAAATGTCTTAGTAAAAATATATATAATTTATAAAGTCTGAATCTTTAGTATCTTTGTCTTAATGGATGCTGTCATTTAAAAACCATTTTATATGAAGGGTGGAAAAAGATTTCAGAATTCCTTAGGCTTAAAAAAATCAGAAGAATGGTTACTTCCTTAAGTTTAAAGGCCCAGGAGATGAAAGAGATGAAGTCATTTTACCCATGGAGATAGTTACTTGTGCCATTCCTGGAAATCCAGTGGATGATTTCAGTGGGGTGCTTCTAAATATGG
Organism: Thryonomys swinderianus; assembly: GCA_004025085.1. NCBI lineage: Eukaryota > Metazoa > Chordata > Mammalia > Rodentia > Thryonomyidae > Thryonomys > Thryonomys swinderianus. Next base: position 6,018 of record PVIC010012900.1, read on the forward strand.
CTTGGACTGCCTCAAACAGGACACTTTGTTATTTATTTATTTATTTATTTATTTATTTATTTATTTATTTATTTATTTATTTATTTATTTATTTATTTATTTATTTATTTATTTATTTATTTATTATTTTGGTCTAGGAATTGAACTCAGGACTTTGTGCTTGCGAGGCAGGCGCCAGAACCACCAAGCTAAATCCCTAGCCCCTGGACACTTTGTTTTTTAATCACAGCTTTGTTATTATGCTCAGTGATTAAAGATGTTGAACATCTTCCTGTGTTCTGCTATTGGCTGTTTTTGTATCATCTTTGGAGAGTTGCCATGTTAACATCCTTGGTTCGTTTTTAATTAGGCTGTCTTTATTGGGTCCTCAGAGTTCTTGAATTATTCTGCATATAAGTACCTGTCATGATATGATTTACAAACTCTTTCCTTTCTGTATGCTTCTTACTTTGTGTCCTTTGTAGCCCAGGTTCAACAGGATTCCCCCGTAATATGTTTTCTCCGGGGTTAACTGCCTCTCTTCATTTAGGTCTTTGGTACACTTTCATTTAATTTTTGTATGGAATGTGTGGTATAGAGGTATTTCATTTTGGATTGTTTCACCTGTTTGGGGAATTTGCCGGGTTTTGTTTTTAAGTTTGATAACCCTCAAAAGATTATACCTGGATGCTGGGCTGGGAATGTAGCTCAATGACATGGCGCCTGCCCGAAAAGATTATAATTACTGAAAAAGATCTGAGGAGGTCAAATAGTTTTAGCTTGACAAGAATCTTCTCTATTAAAGGCATTTTGTGAGTTTAAGGCCAGTGTTTATCATCTTATTCTTAGACTGTAAAGAGAAGGCAGTATCATCGACTCATGCTTGGCCTGCTCTTTTAACCAGCAGTTCTGTTCTGCATTACTATGCCCTCAAAACATGTACCCCATGGACTCTGAGGCCTGGTTCTTTAATTTTAATATGGGATGAAAATGGTCAGTCGGTGGATGGTGATGCCTAGGAAAAATAATGTGGTCACTGTGAGTTCTCTTGTATTCTGAGTTACAATGGGGACATGGGATATTCTGGTTAATTAAAACGTCAAATGTGTTACCTATTTGAGTGCCATTTATTAGATTATTTGAATGTTTTTGGAATTCTGAGGACCACAGTATTCAATTCATGTAAGCTGCTTTTAAATAGTAAGGGAGCGCGGTAATTGACCCCTGTCTAGCATCAGGAGGACACCTTTGTGAAAGGGTAAGTGCCATCTTCCAAACAGACCAATAGTGACTGTGCTTATTACTGCCGTGCAGGTTTATTTGAAATACAGCAGTGTCCAAGAGGAAGACACTGTAACTTTCTCCATGTGTTCAGAAATCCCAACAATGAATTTTGGGAGGCTAATAGAGACCTCTACCTGTCGCCAGACCGGACTGGCTCCTCCTCCAGCAAGAACTTAGACAGGAGGGAGAGGGCGGGCTGCCATGATGAGTATTATATCCGGCCCCGGAGGAGAAGAAGCCCTAGTCCAGACCGCTCCTACAAGAGGAATGGGGAGTCTGAGCGAAAGAGGAGAAGCAGTCACAGGGGGAAGAAATCGCACAAACGCACCAGGAGTCGCGAGAGGCACAGTTCCCGAAGCAGAGGGAGGAAAAGGAATCGCAGCCGTGGCCGTGGCCGGGGCCGGAGCCGAACCAGGAGCCGGACCCACAGCCGGAGCCCAAAGAGGAGCCGAACCAGGAGTCGGAGCCGCAGCCAGAGCCGAAGCAGGAGTCGCAGCCGCAGTCGCAGCCGCAGCCACAGCCGCAGCCGCAGCCTGTCTAGGTCCAGGAGCCATGGTGGCAGGAGGTCACACAGCAGGGACAGAACCACTCAGAGTCCCAAATCCAAATAAAGTTGTTTTGTTGCTAAAGGACTGCATATCTTACAGATGCTCTGTACCTGGATGGAGTGTTGTGAACTTGGAAGGGTGTGTATCTGGGCCTAGACTCCTGTTTAAAATACTTTGACAAGTTACAAAGTGTACTTAGTATAGAAACCCCGGCAATGCGAGCATAAACTTGTAAGTCTGACTTGGAGAGAGAACTTACTGGAGCACTGCATCAGTCTTTTTGGCTCTAGTTGAATGTCTTGTCACAAGAAATAATGTTTCTTCAAGTCCTTGTTTTATTTTTACTTACTGTACAGTGTACATCTACCGGTTTATTTAGCCAGATCCTTTTTGGATTTTTAATTTTGTAGTACCTAATCCTAATCCTGTGATGGATTTCTTTAAACATTTCCACACATTTCAGATCACTTCCTCAGGCTACATTACGTCAAGATGAGTATTACATTTCCAAATTACCTTCCAGAAAGACTACAGAAAATATATTACCCACAGTAAACTTTTCTGCTTACCCTACACGGTATGGCGATTGAGTCTTGTTTGCCCTTTATAGCAGATTTTTCTGTATGCAAGATAAATTTTTTCTCAGTTTTAAAGTATGAAAAGGTGAGTTCATTTGCCCCCTTTATCCTGTACCTGCAGCCCTCTTCTCTTCAGCTCTGAGCTTTCTGCCAGGGTGTATATTTTTTTAAAATAATTATTAAAGGGTTGGGAATTTAGCTGAAGTGGTACTGTGCATACCTTGGAAGCACAAGGGCCCGAGTTTGATCCCTGGTGCCACAAAAAAATAATTAGAAAGTTTGTTATATATGGATTTGGCTTATCATTTACAGGAAAATTAAGACCAGTGCTAGTGAATATACCTAGTGTCAAAGCAATTCTGGTATAAAAGAACAATGGTCCAAAAATCCTAATGTATAAAATGCTTCAGGCATGTTATCCCAACATTTCAGAACTTAAGAAAAGATGTTCTTACTCCTTATAAATTTTATATAGCTTTCCTTCCATTGGTATACTGTAGTTGTTGAATTTCAGTGTATGTGGTATTTGGCAGTTTTAGATTTGGGAGTAAGAATTTAAAAATGCAAAAATACTGAAAAAGGTATAAGTTTATGAAGATTGAGATTTTTACATATTAAATATGAAAATTCTTTAATCTGTAGTTAATAAATATATGGTTCTGAGTAATTTCATTTTAAAGAATTAGATTTGTTCCAGACTTAAATGCCTGCTCACCCTAAAAATGAAAGTTTCTGATTTACTGGCTTCATTAGTACTGAATAATTATCCCTAATGTCAGTATTTTTCAATACTGTTTCTGACTCCAACCAAGATTACATGATTAAATGTGGTACACAAAGATAAATATCTGTGTGTGTGTGTGTGTGTGTATTATTGGGGATTTAACCCAGAACCTCAGGCATACTAGGCAAGCATTCTACCGGGGCTATATCTGCAGCCCCAAAGCTCAATATTCTTAATTCATGGGAGGAACAAAAAAAAAACTGTCTTCTGAGCTGATGAGAACTGAGATATTGATGATTTTTCCTTTAAATGTTAACGGGGAGTATTGGAAAGAGGGACAGAAGTTATAAATTTCTGACTGGTTGATTTTCTGGATAAATGTCCACCTAGAGCTTAACTTTATTACTGATGATCTTTATACACAGAAGCTATTATTTATGACTAAAAAAAAAAATCCCAATTCTGCACTGCTGGTAAAGACCACAGGTTTTTTTAGTGAATAAGCCACATTGACAGAGGCACTTTCAACTTGGACCTTTTTATAATAAACTAGCAACTTAATTTCATGGTAGTCCTTCCCTTGCCCTTAAATATCCCCATTTGAGAATGTCATATTTCCTTTCTGCAGTAATAGATCTCTTAACTGTTAAAACCAGTCTTAATTTGTCCTTTACATTAGGGTGTATGGGCTACACATCAGTCCATTTCTGCTGCACGTGCTGCCACTTCCTGAAACATGGGAGGCCCAAGGGGTTGACTATTTACCTGTGATATCAAGCATTTGTTCAGAAAGGTAAAAAAGCAAACTGCATCAAGGTTTTTAAAGCGGCATTTATTGATTGAAAATGTGCCTATAAGCTCTTGATAGCGTGGAACCCACATATTTTTAATATTGAATTTAAAGTACAAGACTCAAACCATCTCGTTTTTCCTGTGTGTGCTTATAACCCATCACTATACTCAAGGCGTGGGGGCGGGGGTCACGTGGAGGGGAATTTCCATTTTACTGGAAAAAAATCTTCCTTCAGCAGCCCTCCAGTTTGACAAACTTTTGAAAAATAAAAAATAAAAACACACTGCAGTGTTTGTAGGTTGAACATTTATTACAACTAATTGGCGAGGTGATAAGACAGTGCTCACGTGGCCTGAATGTTGGTCACAATCACAACAAAGCTTAATCCAGCCCAGCATATGCAAGTGAAAGTGTAAACCATAGACACAGTGAAATGTGTAAAGATGTAGAAAAGTGGTACTGAACAGTTATATGTTTTAAAAATATAGGACCAACTAATGCCATTTTACTTCATACAATATTCACTTGTTATATGAAATGTGTTTAAAATTTTCAGAAGACTTGTGATAACTAGGCAGTGCTGTAGAAGGAAAGGAAGCTGCTCTGAAGTATGCAGCGCTTCTAATCGGAAGGAAGCAAAATAAATTTGGCTTTTATAAGTACTCCAGAAGGAATATTCGTGCTTTAAACAATGACTTAATGCAACACTGAAGAAAGCAAGATGATTCTTTAAGATACTGTTGTGGGAAGTTTATGGTAAATTTACATTCCCATTTTATTTGGGGGCATCAAAGACAATCCACCAGATAACTAAATGATGAAGACCATAAAAACTGCATCTCAGGAGTCAAATATGCCTTGGCCTTAAAAGTTATGTGCTCACCAACATGAAGCAATCTTTTCTCCTTGTCCCATTCACTCAGAATGTTTGGGAAATAATTTTAGTGTAAAAGAACATCGATCCAATTTAGTCATCTACAATAGACTGTATTCCCTTTGTTTTAAAGTATATGGAGTCCAGTAGGGATCTTTGGTATAATTTTTTTGTAGTTTTCTTGTTTTTTGGCTAAAGTTTCAATGTTAAATTTTCATTCTATATGTGATATTCCCTTTATTTGTACTATACATAGTAAAATGCTGCAGTAGTCTTTGGTTTCATAAAACCAAGTTTCCCATAATTTAAGTTGCCTTTGTCAAATACAGTAATTAATAAATGGATATTGTCAAATTGTGGTATACATGTATAGAGATGTGTCATTTTCATATATTCACATAATCATTGCGAGACCTATAAACTTTAAAAATGTCCAGAAAAGGTATCTTTCTGCATCTTTCAAATTCATACATATATGAGGTCCCTTATCATTTAATTAATCAAATTCCCTTTAAAAAAATTGTGTAGGCCTGAATGAAGCAGCTTAGCAAAACAGTAATACTGAGAAGACATCATCTTACACCATTAGCTAACATGGACATGAAGGCAGTGACCATCTACAGTGTGTGAAATGCCACAGGAGTCAGCAACAAGGGAGGAGAGTTATGTCAGTCCAATTTCTTCAAGGACACTACGTGGGGTTTCAGCTTCCTGTGAAGGAAAAATGTGAGACTCTGGTAAGCAGATCCATGGAGGGAGCCTTTTGAATGTGAAAAACTGCTATGAAGGACATGTTCATTTTAGAGAATAAAGAGTAATTCAGTGTTGCAGGAGCATTCTGCTATTGACAGCCAGTTGTCCTTCAGGGTTTTGTGCCCCAAACGTTGAAGCCCACAGAAGGCTATTTTCAACATTCATTAAATACCTACCAATTACTTAACCATGTGCTGGGCATCGCTGCTGTCACAAAAAGCAGTCACCAAATGTAGACTCAGTAGCAATATATAAAATCATTGCTACTCAAATCATATGCCCTATAGAAAAGATTATCTCAAAACTTCCAAATAAAAAGCAAGAAACACCCCTTCACCAGCCCAGCCCAGAATTTCCTTAATGTCTCACCCAATGTTTTGCATGCTTAAAAAAATGGGCACATGTATTTATAGAAATATCTTCCTCTTGGAATTTTTAATTCACTATCTGGAGATAGCTACCTTCCCAGATCTGCCCAGAATACTCTGGGACAAAAGGCATTGTTGACTTATCTAAAAAAAACCAGTAGTTGTTTTTAAATATTAAAGGAAGACAAAGCAGCTACACCTGTAAAAATTGTTCTTTACAAAAAATTCCAGAATGGCTAATTTTGCACACCACAGGAAAAAAGTGACTGAGTAGGTCAGCCTTAGGCATTAGTAGCAATTTTGTAATTAAAAGGCAGCACTTTATTTTAGTGGAGGAAAACAATATAAATTTTTCATAGCAAATACAAACTTACTTTTGCATCCTAATTGTGGCATAGCACAAAACAAGGAAAAGAAAGAGTATGTTAAATCATAAATCCTTAGAACATTAGATTTAATTATATTTTTAGTATATGTGCTGCTGAAGCGAGCACCAGATTTAATTATATTTAAGGCACATTATGGTATAATCTTAAATTACTTAAAGCTCTATGGTCTGTTTCCATACTTGGAAAACAAGAATAGTACTTACCTTCATATGTTAATATTAATTGAGATAAAGGTTCATTCCTTGATTTACAGGAAGTGCTTCAAAAAATATTAGCTGATAAAGTTACACATCTGAAATCTAAATGAAGGCATCTAGCGTTTAGTGCTGAACTGAAGTACTATAACCAAAACAGTTAATATGATGGCCTACTAGCATGTTTGTGTAGTAACGGAAAATGGGTGAAAACCAGCTCTTCTGAAGACAAAAGCACTATTTGTTGAAAAGGCAGTCTAACCTATGAAGTGCACTTTCCTGCCCTGTCCCAACTGTACTTCAACCTTACCAGGTAACAGAATTAAATACATCTAGATGAGGGACAGATAAGTTAAGCTTTGCTACAAAGGTATAATCAGCCAAATAAAGAATGTAGAAAATATATGGCATAAATGATCCATACGTTATATGGTATAAATGAAGCATAAAAAACAGCAAGTGGGAGCTGGGCATGGTGGCTCACGCCTGTAATCTCAGCACTTGGGAGGCAGAGACAGGAGGACTGCTGAGTTCAAGGCTTGCCTGGGCTACATAGTGAGCTCAGGGCCAGCGTGAACTACAAAGTGAGACCCTATCTCAAAAAAACAAAAACAAACAAAAAAAGCAAGGGGGAAACAAACAAAAAGCTTGTTAAAAATTCAAAAGACTTAGGACACATCAACAAGATGCAATGAGAGCCTTGTTTGGAATCTGGTTGTAATAACCAAATTTTAAAAAGTTATTTTTTCAGACTGTTAGGATAAACTGAGCCAGGCCTAACATGGTACAATTAATTCTTTTTTTTAAGGTAGGTGCAGTACCACTTGAGCTAAATCCCTGGCCCAATTAATTCATTTTGTTGACTGTGCTACTTATCTGTTAAGGACACATAAGTGTGAAAATGAAAGCGACAGGATGTCTGGGGCTTCTCTAAAATACTCAAGCGAAACTGGAGGGTTGTGGCTGGAGGGAGCAGCAGTAAGTGGCCAGCTGCTGAAGGTGAGTGGCAGACAGGGAAAGGTTCTTTGTAGTGCTCCCCATATTTGTGTCTTGAAATTTTCATGTTTTCAAGCATTTGAAGAGACTTTAGTGGAAATCATCCCAACAGTGATACATGCCAGTCTTTGCCATTCACTATGTTTAACCTTCTTTAATACATGGAATGACATCTGCATCACATAAATATTAAAAAGAAAACAATTTAACCTTTAATATGTTATTAGAAACTTCTATATTGAATTGTATAGTTTGCATTCTCAGCTTCTCAAAGTAAAAACAGCTCACAACTATTCCTTGGGTCTGGTCCCATTTCCTCTCTTTGCTCATCGCCTGAAGTCTTGTATACTATTTCCTGAAGAGAATCTCATTGCTTTTTGAGTATACATTATTTAAAATATTTGTCCTTTCTAAAAGGCCTAGTTTCATTTACACATTTTATTTTTAAAGCTATATGAGTAGAATTTTTTACAAATTGTTTATAATATAAAATGTAATTTTCACATGTTCATACTAAAACTGTAGCAACAAATCATCTAGAAAAACTACTATGTATAGTAAAAATGGTTACAAACAGAAAGTAGAATGGTGGTTACCAGGGCCTGGGGAAGAGAGAAATGGAGAATGGCTGATTTATGTGTACAGAGTTTCAGTTTTGTAAGATGAAAAAGTTCTAGAGATCTGTTGCACAACATTATGAATATAATTAACACTACTGAACTGTACACTTAGAAATTATAAAAATAGTGAATTTTATGTTTTTTACCACAATATAAAAAGATACCCAGAAAAATGAAAATATAAAATGTTATTTTATCAAAAGGGATGGAGAAAAAAGTCATTCACATGAGACAAAGTACATGCAATACTTTTATTTTAGACATGCAAGAAAAGCTATTTCAGACTCTACTAATTTAAAGCAAGCAGCTGTGTACAGATAACAAAAGAAGCAACATTTTGTTACAACTCAGCACACTGCATCCAAAGCAAACAGGCATGAGACAATGCATATATATGCAGCATTAAAACCACATGAACAACATATTGCAGGGTGGGGAAGGGATGGCAGGAAGGAAAAAAGGAAATGAAAGACCAATGCTTCCCAGTGCTTCGAATGTGGTGTCTTACAGTGAAGATGGTAAGAATGGAAATAACTGATCTGTATACCTGCCTAACACTGTTTGTTCACAACACATTTTTTTAGGTCTTCCTCTGATAAACCAGTCTGAGTAACTTCTAAAGTTACTGTTTAATGACAACTTACTTAACTCAGACCTTAAATTTTATAAGCTATGAATTATTTGGTACTTTTCTTTTTATAATAAAATATGCTACATTTTACTAAAAGCATACATAATAATGAACAATGTTAAAGGTTTTAGTAATAAAAAATATAGAACAATAGCTAACAAGTCATTACATAACATCAGCTCATTTATGGTACAAGATAATCACACTAAATATTGTTTTCTGCCTAAGTTGAAAACCAATCCCCTCTAAATATTATGCCATTGCTTATTCTGATGGAACACTTAAGCCATATTTTCTTTGGTAATATTAATGATTGCCATGTTTTTCTCTTCAAGATTAATCACTGATGTGTATATATATGTCTAAGGTAAAAATACATAGGACATATTTTGTCAAGAAGAAATTAAGCCAGTTGTGAACAGGAATAAGCATATCAAGATCACATATAGACAAAATAGGAAAGAAAATTATGAACAGGAAAAATTACAATCATTAAGATATTAGTTCTGAAATGTTCTATGATAATCAGTCACCACGCTGAGGACATTTTCTTTCATAAGTATATCAGCTCTATTTCCTCTGGGAAATTCTGCATACTTGATGAGTAGTCATTTAGTACACAGGGACATTAAAATATTCATGGCGTGGCTACAAGAGAAATGCATATATTCTTACACACAGTAAACAAACTGGTACAGACACAATCAGATTTCTAGAATGTTTAGTTCACGGTAAAGTTGCCTAAAACTTAAGTTTTTGGTTACTTTCATTCTTTGGCTTATGGCTGAACAGGTAACTTCTTAAATGACGCCAGGAGTTCAGATTTATCTTGAATAACTTTATAGAATGGTAAACAAGGTGACCACCTACACCCCAAAATACCCTAATTGTATTTACTGGTAATACTCTGAAAAGATTTTCAGTTTAAGTCACCCAATCAGTGCTGAGTTAACTGAAAAAAACAGAATAAATCCTTCCACCAGTGTCTTAAGTTCATCAGGGTTTTATCACAGGAAGTAGGGAAAATCCGAGGAAATCTTTCAAGAGAAAGATGGAAATAGTCACACATATGGTGTTTTAAGTAATGATAAAGGTTTTTAACTGTTCACTTAGCCTCAAAACAGTAAGTCTAATGAATATGGCTCTGAAACTAAGGATATTAATTTTTCAAAAAATCCTCAAATTAGATTTTAAATAACTCTTCCTGTTAAATCTATATGCCTATGAACTTATCTTGTAAGATATTCTTTACATCACCAAGGAAGAAAAGATAACCTGAAGTGGGGTTTAAACTCATCCTGTCTGCCCTGCCTCAATTTCTTGAAATTATATGGAAAATTCTGTATATTTCTTTCTATATTTATTCAAGCTTGAACTCTGAGATATCTGGCTAAAAAAGCATGTAAACTGACCCTCCAAAAAACAGATTCCTACATTTATATATCCATTACAAATAGTAGTAACTGAAAATAAAATCCAACTATAATTCTTAAGAATTTTAAAGAGATAGCTGCCCTTTTTCTCCACTCAGGATAATAGTGAAATTAAACAGCAATTAAAATATTAATAGCAAACTACCCCCCCCAATTCATTCCCTTACAGAAGCTTTTGTTTTCATAGGGAAATTCTACTTTACCAACGGTGTTAACAAATCGCAATATTTAATGAATACTTTTTTGTTAGTGAACCTCTGAACCTATTTCAGTATTCTCTATAGAAAATAAATTACAAGCCCCAGTGCCTGATTACTAACAGAGCAAAATTCCCTATGAAAGCATCAGTTTAATGAAATAATTGGGACTATCCCTTGGGATTTAATGTAATTTAGGGTTTCTAAGTAATGCTAAAATACAACAAACTTGACAAAATTAGAACTATAAACTGAATTCATATATCCTACTACTTTTTGATGCATGGCAGCACTCCAGCATGTATTCTAGTATGATTTTTTTCTTAGAACGCCCAATGAAACTCCTGCTGTGAAAGGCATTCTGTTCTGCAGAGAGAATAAGAAAAGTTTAAGTCTACCAAACAACGTTTTGCCTAAATGCTATTTTTTGGTCTTTATATTACAGTTCTTAATCTTTCTGTTTTCTCTCTTAATTTTATATCACATGAAGTAAAAACAAACTGTGCAGAATTTTATGCTGTTAAAAGAAACATAGCTTTCCACATCGGGCTGAATATGTAGTCTTTCTTCCTCAGGTAAGATTTAGGAATCAGAATAAAAATTCTATAAGAACAATTCAAAGCATGACCACTCCAAGCATTGCCACCAGCCATTATCTGACAGGTGTTTTACTACCTTTAAGAAAAGAAATGGTTGATGATAAACCAAACTATTCTTTATATCCAATGATCCAGATTAGTGATCTTAAAGAAGTGATTAGTATCCATTAATTGTGAAGCGTAGTTTTCACTGGGAAAAACTCCTCTTAATTGGAAAACATTTCTTATGAAGAAAATAAACTTCTAATACACAAAAATAAATAATAATGAAATAAGTAGTATATTTTTAACACTTGTAAATTGCTTTTATGTTTTTTAAAATAATTTTCCAGTTTAGATTGCTGGAGTCTTAAAAAAGTTCTAGCCGGGCATGGTGGCTCACGCCTATAATCCCAGCATTCGGGAGGCAGAGATGGGCGGATTGCTGAGTTCAAGGCTTGCCTGGGCTACATAGTGAGCTCAGAGCCAGCCTGAACTACAAAGCGAGACCCTGTCTCAAAAAAAAAAAAAAAAAAAAAAAGTTCTGGTATAAATAAGTGCCTTAAGGACCACTAATATTTAAGGTTAATTTTTAGTTAAATGATGTAGTGTATACTCACAATAAAGAATAATTTTTTCTCATATACAAAGAAAGCACAGGAAATTCGGTATAAGCTCCAGTATTCTGTGCTGTCATATTTCCAGTACAACTTTTGAGTTATAGAAGAATTCTTTTGATAATTAGGGAGGGTGACAGTAAAGTCTGTCATAGCACACAAAGATCCCATGGACGACTAGGCACTGTCCTGCTCTTCCCACAAGTATCTTTGGAAATAGCCATACAGACAACTCAGCAATCACAGAGTTTCTTGATATACTAAAATGCAAATGATTTAAATTAAGTGGCAGTAAAGGCCAGAATGGTAGTGAGAAAAAAAAATTAAATCCAATCATATTACATAACAGAAGCCACACAGTGCCCTTAGTACAGACTCTTTAGAGGCCTATTTTTTGAATAAAGACTATAAAACCATCATTTTCAACTTGAAATGGCCTTCAATCCTAGGCAGTCCTTTTACCATCGATTTGGTGCCTACCAAATCCACTGCCATCTCTGCACATTCTCCTCGTTATTTGCCTTCTGCCTTCTCTCCAGTCCCCAAGTGGTCTTTTAAGATGATGTCACTTCTCAAGGTCAAGACAATTATAATTTCCTCAGTTTTACTTATCTAACCCAGGAAGAAAAACAACTATCAGGCTGGAGATTTAGCTAGGTGGTTCTGCCGCCTGTCTAGCAAGCACAAGGTGCCTAGTTGATCCCAGTAACCACATACAATGATATGATCTTGGGGGTGGTGACTCATGCCCACCAGCAATCAGTACCACAACCCACAATGCTGGGCGTGGTGGCTCACGCCTGTAATCCCAGCACTCAGGAGGCAGAGGCAGGAGGATTGCTGAGTTCGAGGCTTGCCTGGGCTACATAGCTCAGGGCCAGCCTGAACTACAAAGCGAGACCCTGTCTCAAACAAACAAACAAACAAACAAACAAACAAACAAACAAACAAACAAAAAACAAACACCACCAACTATCACTTTACTCCATAACAAAGGAGACTCTTGGCAAAATCAGTGCTTTTGATCTATTCCCATTATCCCTCCCAAGCCAGTATACTTTCTCCTGTTTCCTCTGTTTCATCAGAATCTCCATCAGCTCCTTTTTTAGCATATATGCATCTTCAACTTTCCTCTGCATCAAGAATAATTTTAGTCTTAAACCCCTACAAAAAAGACCAGATGCAGTGGGAAGTGTAGGATGATAAAACACAGCAGAGAGGAATCAAGTTACACCTGTTCTCTAAACCGCCTCCCTTTCAAGAAATAGACAAACCCTATTACCATAAAATTTCTAGACAGTCACCACATTAGGATTAGGACTCATAAGTAAAATCAACCTGGAAACTATAATTAACATCAGTAAGCTAGCAAATCATCTGTAGATTTACATTTTATTGAGATGAAAAGTGCTTAAGTGAACAAAGGTTACTGCATAATCCCAAACTGAAAGGCTAGTCTCCTGATTGTAGTGCTTGCTATGGTTAGAAATTATTTTCATTTAATGAAAAGTAAATATAGGCAAGTATAATATCAAGTTATTGCTCGACTGCTTTTTGTGTTGTTTTTTGTTTTGTAGGAGCTTCCTTCAATTTTTCCTTTGTTTACAGTAGTACCTTTTGTCCCTCATATTCTAGAACACAATGGTCATTTATACTGGCTCTAATTGACTTCTGTGGCAAAACATGTAATTTTGAACTCTGGAACCCAGTTCTTTGGATTAAAGCCCCCAAGAGCCAGAGAATGCCTGTCTCACCAGTATCTATTTGAGTAAGAAATTTAAAAAAGAATTGGAATCACTCTTAGATAATAGGGTTCACTGTGTCAGTCTTATTTCAGGAGCATCTGTGAATCACTCAGAAAATCTAGTAATTTTTTAAAAAGTTTAGTTAGCAGTGAGTGGCAAGAGGTATATATGTTTGCTCCAGATGGCTGTGTCTAAAATGGCCAAGCGTAGACAAGTACTTTACTCCATGTGCTGAAACGTTATTTTAGTAAATTCTACTCTAGTTTTACCATCTGGTGCAACACGATGTATACTGTTTCATTCATACAGCTGCATTTTTCCATTTAAAAATTATAATGCGAAATACATGATTGTTTTTATACTTCTAATAAAAGGGGAGTGGGGCTTCAGACATTTTCAGAGGTCACAGCTAAGTTAGAATAGTGCTGTTGTTACATCTTTTCTTATTTGATACACCTTGAGTATCCTCCAAATCATTACACAGAATATCAATTTCATTTATTTTACATCTATGTTAATAGTTGCATGTATGACTGTGCTATAATTTTAACCTATTCCCCACTGACGGATATTTGGGTAAGTTTCAATAGCTTAAAATTATACTGAATAAATGTCTATTTACTTTTGTATATTTCTGTTGGATAGTCTTTGGAAGTGTAACTAAAGGGTCAAAAGGTACAAAAGTACATATTTGTGAATACATACTGCCGAACTAATCCCCCGAAGCAAAATACAAGTACTTACAAGCAGGGACAGGAGTGCCTCTCATCTTTTCCAATTCGAGAATATCTTTCCTTCATAGAAGGATCATTTGTTTTTCTTTCATATGTGAACTACAAAACCTATTCATATCTTATCCTGTCTTTTTTGTTGTGCTATGGATCTATTTCTATTATATTTGTCGTAAAAATAATGATGGGATTAAATTACTATACCCTATAAATGTTGCTGTAAAATTTACTCTAAAATATGAAGGGAAAATTACATTCTCTGGCAGTTTATAGTGCTTAGAAAAAAAATAACAAGTTTATTCTAGGGTATTTGTATGGTGTTTGCCTTGAAATACTCTAAATTTAATCAGGTTTTCCAAACATAAAAAATTCTTAGAATCAAAATTCTAAACATGCAAAACTACTTTGGCTTTGTAAAATTTTCAAGGCTGGGCTGCAGATTTAGCTCAGTGGTTCCAATGCCTACCTAGCAAGCACAAGGTCCCTGGTTCAATCCCAGGTAACCACGTACAACAATACAGGGCATGGTGACTCACCCCTACCAGCAATCAGTACCACACACCACAGTGCCAGATGTGGTGGCTCACGCCTGTAATCCCAGCACTCAGGAGGCAGAGACAGGAGGATTGCTGAGTTCCAGGCTTGCCTGGGCTACATAGTGAGCTCAGGGCCAGCCTGAACTATAAAGCAAGACCCTATCTCAAAAAAAAAAAAAAAAAAAAAAAAAGCAAATTTTTTTTTTTTCTTAAGGCTAACAGAATATAAAAGAACAATAGAAAGTCTGCCTGTGCAACAAGGGAAAGTCTATATGTGTAGATTCTGGTCATTTAATCAATTCCTCCTTTTAAGAGATGATCAAATCCCTAAGGTAGGCAAGGAAATCATCAGAAAATCCAAAAGTATTCTGCCTGCCTAAGGGGTAGACTCAATTCCATTCTGTTTGGGCTTAAAAACTCAATTACCTTAATATAAGTGCCCAGATTTGGTTGTTGAGAAAATTAGTTTATGCAGTGATATTTCACAAGCTTTGCTGTGGATTAGGTTCTAAAGTCAACCATAGATTATTGTCCCGGTCACTGGTTATCAAGTAAAGACAACTTGGGTGAGCCACCAGGATGACTTTTTTTTTGGGGGGGGGTACCCGGGATTGAACTCTGGCCCTTGTGTGAACAAGGTTGGCATGGTACCACTTGAGCTAATTCCTCAGCCCCTCAGGATAACATTTATAGTAATTTGACTTCTTTAGCATATACATTATTCTTTGACAATTTTTAGGGTTTTCCCTTCCCTTTTGTTTTGAATTTATTTATTAATTTTCAGCCAGTCACTTATATTATAGACCACATACAATACTACAAAGATATAGCAGTATTAGATATAAATGGACTTTTCATTCCATAGACTTAGTTTCTCAACCTGTACACAACTGGCATTTGGAGCTATTCATCTTTAGGAGATGAGGGAAATGTGAGGGTATTAGGCAATTTTTTCTAATTTGTGTACCACTGTGATATAAAAAGTTTTAAAGATCAATGTACAGCTACTGGATATTTTAAACTACTCCAACTTTTCATCATTAAAATAGCCCAGAATAGCAAGAGCTGGCTCATAATGAGCTAGAAAACAGTGAGAAAATTCCTGAACTTCTAAAAAGCAGACAAAGGAAAAAAGCTAAAATACACAAATATAGAGCAAAATGATTACAACCTGGAAATCAGTGACCGAGGACAGCAGATGAATTGTTTCTTATTAAAAGTAAAAAGCATGTTGTTTTTTGTTTTTGTTTTTTTTTGCCTTTGGTATCCATCCCCTTCTGTACTGGGCATTTTTTCTAAGCATCAAAGTAACCAAATCTCATTTATTCAGAATTTCTTCTAGCAAACCTCAGTTAAGTTTACCTATAAAAATTAAAATATGCAGACATAAAAGACTATAGCCTTGTTAACTTTTAACTCAATTTAAAAGATTTTCTATTTGGTTTAGGCTTAAAAAGTTTAACACAAAGAGTAGTAATTGCAAAGGAATCACAGGAGTTTATCTTATTAAAGCAAATCTTTAAGAGGATTTATATCAAAGTGCTTTTTGCTGTTACATGATTTTATATATATTTGAAAACATTTAACTCTTTGAAACAATTTCAGATATTCCTGAGCAGGATTAGCATGCTCAAATATCCTTTGACAAGGTTTAATTTTTAAGAAACTCAAATTTTCATATTAAAAGCCATAATGTTATTAAGTACTTCAAGATGTATTAATTTTGTTACAGGAGCTTTATTTTTTCAAACCACTTTTCTCCTGTGATTCTTACCTTTCCATTTTTATGCAGTCCCACTGATTTGTGAATTACTCTCACGAATATATAACACAATACTAAGACATGTCATGAAGCCCTCAGCACTAAAACATATGAATTTCAGCCACAGTCATTTTCCATAGAGCACCACATTGCAGGCCAGGCAGATAAATATCTGCGAACCCAGTAAATCTACTCATAAAGTGGATCGTCTTGAAGTAGAAGTAAATTCCTAAGTATAATGCTTGCTATTGGCACCCCCTTATTCTCCAGTTTGTAGATTACTTTAGTGAGAAACAACACCAACAGCAAACAAAGCTAACAAAAAAACCACTCCAAAAAACCACCACAAATTTCAAATGATGCTGTTAGTATAAAAATGAAAGGTTGACACATCTCAAAGCGCTGATCAATACCATCATGCATCTACTGCTGAAGGTTAAAGCCCAGAACCCAGTATTGTACTATTTGATCTTCACAGATCAAGCAAGGATTTGAAATCATCTCACGTGCAACAGTCTTTGCATAGCACCCCATTTATCCATGCTACAAAATGGTAAATTTAGTAGTTACCAATAAATAAGTTGGGGATCAAGGGGACTAAAGCCTTAGACTGCTCTTTATCATAAGATATCCTCAGACAAACCTCCCCATTCTTCATTCTGGCTCTATAAAATTAAGGAGCAGAAAAACACCGGTTAAGTGCCTGACTTTACATGGAAAAAAAAGCCATACTATTATTTCCACTGTCATAATATATATATATATACACATATATATACATATATATATATATATATATGTATGTGTGTGTGTGTGTTCATGTAGTAAATCCTACTATATTGCATCATTTCCCCCTACTGCTTCCTTAATCTATATTAAAATATATGCATGGGGGTTGTATTCCAACCACTACAAAGAATATTAATTCAGTAATCCCAGCATGCTATACCTTAATATTTAAAAGTTAACTTTAGTACAAATGGCATGTTAAGATGATGTTTTAATATCAACCACTAAACATTAAAAGTTGGACAATGAGCAAATTTCTGGGCTTTCCCCACAAATCTAATTATGTAGTCATATAATCAAAATAGCAAATGAAATGGTAAACATGGAATTCAATCTATAAATACCAAAAATGATCCCATATTTGCCAAGTAATTAAGCACAATGAGAAAGGTATCAGAATTTAATCACAATGTCTATTAATATTTTAGCAATTATTCAAATACACAATTGTGTTATGCTCTTATTGCTATGTAACTGTATTATGCTAACAGAAATTCTACTTTAGCCAGACTATCTGCCCTATTTCCCTATAAAATTAAAGACTACCTAAATTATGCAATAAATTTGGTAAAAGGGAAAATTTTAGGAAAATTTTCTCGGTATTTTTTTTTTTTTTGAGACAGGGTCTCACTTTGTAGTTCAGGCTGGCCCTGAGCTCACTATATAGCCCAGCCAAGCCTGGAACTCAGCCATCCTCCTGCCTCTGCCTCCTAAGTGCTGGGATTATAAGTGTGAGTCACCATGCCCTGCACTGTGGTATGTTGTACTGATTGCTGGAGAGGGTGAGTTACCATGCCTGATTCAATAAATATTTTTAAGGATAGAAATGTGTATTTTACCAATTAAAAAGAATTAAAAATAAAATAATTCTGTGTTATGCATATATCTTTAAGCTAAGAGATGTAAATTCACTGTAAATTTAAAGTTTTCTTTAGCACTTAGAAATAACATAAATAACATACTAAACAGAAAAATCAAACTCCTTGAAAAATTAGATCAAAATCCTGTAACTAGTGCTCCTACTACAAATTTCAAGCTGTATTTTGCTAGGTAGCTTTCCAGCAGTAGTAACAATTTTCAAAGAAAAATCATTTAATGACATTGACTAAGTGAATACTATACAAACCATAAAGTTCACAAAGCTATCACAGATGTATACATCCAGTAAAAAGTTCTAACTCCTGATAATGTGAGCAATGAAGATCCTTAGCCTCAGAAATTACGGATGGAATTTGCCTTAGGAAATATACTCTTTATGTTTTTATTCCTGAGTACATTCAATACTCAAAACATGTGATCAGGTAAATGTACCATCACTGTCATATTACAATGTATATAACAATTTCTCGGTAGCACTTAAAGGCACAGGAAAATATCAAGCCCTAAACTATACTTTCTAGGAAAAACATAAAAAGTAAAAGCTGAACTTCAATAACTTTAACAATGTTGTAAAGCAAATGTAATTCATCAGGAAATGATTAAAATCTTGGAAGATATATCATGTTCTAATGGAATAGAGTACAGTTCCATGATAACAAAATACAAAGGTGATCAAGGCAAGAGACATATATGAAGAATTCTCAATATCTAATCTTATTTTGACCTTTTTTTAAAGTTTGATTAGTGAACAGCAAAATAAGGAGTATTACTGTTAAAACCAACTTTGCAACAGTGGAATATGAGCTTATAGTTAACATACCTGATGTTAAAAATAAGTCTCCAAGGCGAAATATTTGCAACCAATGAATAAAGCACCATGGCAAACTATGCACAAGGACAAGGGTCTGTGTTCATTTTGCTACTGAACAACAGATGGTATAAGCACTGCCACTAAACTACTGCACTATGTAGGCACCTTAAGCATCCTTGATAACTGTGCGGTCAGTACCGCACAAGGCGCTGTCTGTACATTTAACAGTCATATACCCACACAGTGTCATTTTAAACTTCACAACTGACTGATGTAGTGGGATTCCCTATCCCCTTATAGAGGCCAACAGCAAAGTCATTTGAATGGAAAAAGAGTGTTCCTCTCCTCTCCTTACTTCATTCTCTTAAAGTATGCCACTTCCATAACTATAAAAACTGAGATTAAAGTCTCCTTTAATAATCAAAGAAGACAAGAAGAGACAAACAGATATGTAATGCTCCACAAGGGGCTAAAAGAAGCTGAAGATACAAAACTGTACTTTTAATCCATCTGGAAAATAAACCTGTGGGTCAGAAATAGTCAAGACATTTTACATATAAACATATAGACACATTTAATAGCTGCCTTAATGAAAACACTGCATTTTTTATATTTACTAACTTCTTCACATGCTTTAAAACCAAAATTAACTCAAAAATACAATTTAATTTAATATCTGAATTAAGGTATCATATATCTCTGAAACTTTAAACTTCAGAAACACAAAGAGCATAAACATCAAATCCATGCTCAGGCCAACATGACTGTTGTTACCACACAGGAAAGTGGCTTGTTAGGGTTCTGGGATGTGAAAGGAAGACAAGAACATAGCAGTTTTGAGAGAACATGGTTTGTTATTTAGGAAGAGCAAGGAGAAGCACAAATGCTTTTTAGTTTTGTTAACAGAAAACTAGAGTGTTTTACTAAAAGTATAATTAGAAAACTCTAATATTTGCTTGCCTACATTTGTATTCACTTAATGAACATGAGGTGAAAATATGAACCAATTTGGAATGAAAAATGCCATAATCTCACGATCAACTCCTAATTATCTACACTAATGAAGAAAGGACATTATCTTAAGTAATTTAAAGAAATGGATGGAGAATTCTCAACTTACTGTTAGTCTTGGTCCATCTTTACTTGCAAAATATTGTCTCCTGACAGTGTAGACCCCAATATTTTAGGGTCCCAAAAAGTGCTGCCAAGAATAGGCCTAACCAACAAGTCATTTCCAAAGTGAATCACCCATCCATAGATAACTGAGTTGACGTGACTGACACATATTCCAATCAACAAACTGCACAACACTACATGCCAAGCATGCTTTGGTGTGATTTCTCAAACTGTAAGAATGATGACTGAGATTTCCCTAGCAAGAGCAAAACATGCGAGTGCCTTGTCCAGAGGACAAGCAACTTACCTCCTGCAATAGATCGGCCTGTTCAATTGCTTTAAGCACATTTTTCTTGGATGTTTCCTGAACTTCCCCTCCCAAAAGAAATTCATCCAAAATAAAGTAGGCCTTCTCAAAATTAAAGATAATATCAAGTTCACACACCTGAAGAGCAAAACACAAAAATAAAAAACTGTGAAAGCCAAAGATGCTTACTTACCACCAGCAAATAAAATCTGACCAGAATATGTCAATATTAATTCTTTCTAAAAATGGTAATTACATTAAGCACCATTGATTTAAGTAAGTTTCATTTTTAAAACTCAAGTACTTGACAACACAATGCCTACAAAATAAATAAGATTTGGTCCTATATACTCCCAAGGTGGGTAACTTAGTATGACTAAACTGCTAACCATACCTGAATTCTCTACTAAATACTTCCAAAATATTAACGTCTGCAGTCAAATTCCTTTCTACTTTATTATTTTAAAACTCATTCTTACTATCATAATTAAATGAGTAGGTCTACAGGGCCAGTAATTCTTGAAGTTAAGTGACTAGACACATCGACAAGAAAGACTCATTTCTGCCTTCTCCCTCCCTATAGTTTAGAATCCCCATGACAACCAAATAATCAACTTGTTAGGGAAAAGAGTTTACAAAATAAAAGTACTATGGTATTCAATTTCTTAGAATAAAATACTACTCACACTGCCAAAATACTTGTCAAGTAATTCCACATAACGATGAATTATTTCCAGGGTAATTAATTCATTGTCCTGATCCTCAATAGCACAGCAAAAGTACAAACTAGCATATCTGTAACAAAACACAAATGTAGAAAAAACATTACTCCTACAATCATGTTTTCTAAGTATCTTTTCATGTCCTATAATGAAAGACCTCATGTGGCCTGACTCTTTATTCTTTTACAACAGTACAGACTCTTTTTCTTCTAGACTATAAAAGTAATATATGAGTAAGAGGATTTTGAAAAGCTCAGGTAGATAAAAAGGAAAAAAAAATTAATCATACCACCTAGAAAGAGTAACTCTTTGGTCATCCCTTTCAAATTCCTTTCTATGAACATTTCAATATATAGTTGACTGAGTTTTCTTAGGTTTATTTAATTAGAACAAAATGTATTTTTAATTCAAACTATAAGCAAACGGAAGAAAACCGAAGGCATTGCCAGTATGAGGTTGATGTTTTGGAATACTACACATGGGGAGAAACACATTATCTTTCAAGTCATGAAAGATCAATGAGCTTTCAAAGTGAACCCACCTAGTATGGGACTCTGAAGTCCCATCTAGTCACAACCTCTCACCAGGAGGGGTAACTACTGTCTCAGCTTCTAACAGCAAAGAGTTATTTTTAAAAAACAGGTTCTAGGATTGTGGGCTAGACACCAAGAAAAGAACAAGACCTCCAAGTTATTATAAAAACTAGAGAAAGAGAACTCAAAGTTCTCTCTTTCTTTTTAAGGGAAACTGAGACCTGTTCTCAAATTTTCCAAGTTCTTTATTGTTGAAATGAAGCTTCTGTCAAGCTGTTCGCTGCTGAGCCAATGGATAAATTACTTACTCATACTCTCCTTCAAATTCAGATTTTGGCACGTAGGACTGGGTGACCCAAGAAAACCAAATTTATTAATGAACAATCTTGAGGTACAGGAGATCCTCTGAGGAAGAGTAAACCAGCATTTTAAAATGGTTCAAGAGTATTTAAGGCTTTGGGGAGAAAGAAAAGCTAAGATATTCTAAACAAGTCTCAATTGAAAGGGTAATTTTCACTGAGGAGTACTTCAGTGATTTTGAGAAAACACAATGGGCAATTACTGCTCATAGCATTAATGTAAAATAATGACACATAATCTCAGTTTTGAATTTCTAATTCTTTGTATGAAAATAATCTAGTATTTGCCACACTAATTTCAGTGTTATCAAAAACATTTTATTTGATCTTTTCAACAGCTACTGCTATTATCCTTGATTACAGATTAAAACAAAAATAAAAATCAATGAGGCCCAAAGTACTAGTCCTAGAAGAAACCCAGGTCTCACACTTTAACTCTAGGCCTCTTCCCATTCTATCATATCAAATCCTTTGTCATGTAAATCATGACTTGTGCTTTCAGTAAATTATTTACAACATGGGTCTTCTGCAGTCTTACTGAGCATGCATTTGAATGTGTGTATTTATCATCCTGAAGGGAATAAATTACGAAAGACATAACAGGGCACTGCCTTTGACTTTTAACAAAGTGGCTTTTCTCTCTCATCATTATCCTATTTTTGTTTATCTGTTTAAAAGGAAACAGGATAATGCAACTTTCCATCCTCTCTAATTTATGTTTTTGAATAGGATTTTCAACTTGGAGAAGATGACTCAAATAACACATAAGACTCTCTCAATTAAGATAACTTAAGATCAAAAGGAGATAAAAATGGTAGATTAAAAACCAAATAAGACTACCTGATATGAACAGAGTACCAAAGTATTACACAAGAGTTTTTAATAATCAATTTTGAGTCAAATTCCTTATTTTCAGTATTTCCTTGCTAGAAGGGATGGCATATACCTGTAACCCCAACATTCTGGGAAGTTGAGGCAAGAGGACCAGGAGTTCAATACCAGCTTGGGTAACTTAGCAAGACCCTGTCTCAAAATATAATATTTTTAAAAAGGGCTTAGGATGTAGCTCAGTGCAGAGGCCTTGCATTCAATTTCTAGTACCGCAAACAAACAAACAAAACCCCCTGTTCACCGTTACTGTTAACAATCTAATGCTTGCAAGGTCCTCACCCCTTATCCACAGTACTGCCTCTTAACTTTCAAATAAATAACACTCAAAACACAAGACCCTAAAATTGTACAAATCATTCATAAGCATAAATCTAAAAATCATCGGAAATGTCCAAACATCAGCCAATAATATTTTTAAAAAGAAAAATACCTTCCAACACTATGTAAATTCTTCTTTTTTTTTTTTTTTTTTTTTTTTGCACTGCTGGGGCTGGGGCTGGGGATTGAACCCAAGGCCATGTAAGTGTTAGCAAGTGCTCTACCATTGAGCTATTCTCCCCTCCCTCTAAATGTTTATTTTTACTAAGAATAGAAAAAGAGCCATCAAATTAATGAATTCTTTCAGGTGAACGGATAGCTATCAGGATGACAAAAATCTCTCTTCAGAAAGCTTAGGGAAAGAGAAACAGAAGCAGGACAGGCACCATTGACTGGGTCCTCACTTTAGGTGAAGTACTGGGAAATGCTAGCTAAGGCTTTTGCATATTTTACCATTTTAATCTTCACAACAACCCTACCAGAGATACCATTATTATTTGCATTTATAGGAACCCCAGGTTCGAGCAACCTTCCCAGAACAGCAATTCGGCCCCATGGCTTAAGTTTTACATTAAAAAATCAGAGCTAGCAACCATATTAAAATAATCTTGCACCTGACAGAATTAAAATATGTTCAAAGCAATATTTTAAGAG
This sequence comes from Thryonomys swinderianus, assembly GCA_004025085.1. Lineage (NCBI taxonomy): Eukaryota > Metazoa > Chordata > Mammalia > Rodentia > Thryonomyidae > Thryonomys > Thryonomys swinderianus. The sequence goes on from PVIC010012900.1 coordinate 29,727, forward strand.
CTTTGAAGAGAGAAAAATATCACACTGATTTAGCGAAGGATTACCAAGAGAACCTTAAGTGTACCCCCTATTTTTAGTATTAAATGTTTTTAAAAATTTGATAATGACCTCATTTTGTTTTCTTAGTGCACATTTGTAAGTTAAAGTCAGAAGTAAAATTAATAAGAGACTAGTAAGAAGAAAGGTATGTTTGGTTATTTTTAGCACAGTGGATTAAGGCTTACTCTAATTACTGGCACTCAGAACATCTCAAAGTGCCTATTCTTATATTCATAACACATGACTTTTCTGCAGTCAGCTAAATATCAGCTGACTGTGGGTGAATGGAGCTAAACTGTTCTCAATACCCACTGGTATGTCATTAGAAATTCTTTTGTTAGTAAAGAAAATCAATAAGTACCCTTCAACAAATTCTCAAGCTAGTAATGTGGGAATGTATGTATTTGAAAATTAATTCTAAAAGACTTTCATCCAGTGCCCACTCCATAAAATCCTGCACAAAATAGAACTCAGAAAAGCACACAATGTTTTGTCTTCAAGCGCATTTTTCCTAGGGATGAGGGAAAAAGCCAAAGTGACTTGTTCAAAGTCACAAATCCAACTCAGTGACACTCAAAGGAACAGAACTCAAGCCCTGAGATTTTCAGTCTGTCTTTTCAAATACATTATCGCTATCTCCCTACCCTTCCTTCTCCAAAAGGGGAAATCTATCTGTATGCCAAACTAGGATGAAGAAAGGATGAGACAGTTTAACAAAGACATAAAAAGCTAGGCCGGTAGGTCATGCCTGTGGTCCCAGTACCCTGAGAGGCTGAGGCAGGAGGATCACAAGTTCAAACTCAGGTCGGGCAACTCTGCGAAAACCAGTCAGGAAAGAGAAGGGAGGAGAAAAAAGAAAAGAAGAGGGACAAGGAAGAAAGGGGAGAGGAGGGTCTTGCTGATACCAACAGCAAAAGTGCTAGTTCAGAATTTCTCAGGAGCTAAACTGTACAATAATTCTCTGGCTCTAGAAGGTCTTTTCCTCCAAATGGGGCATGAAAAACAAATCATCTGCTAATGTCGACAAAAAATACATTATGTGGCAAGTAGATGAGTTTTCAGTATGAAATGGGTGAGGAGGAAGCACAGAACAGATGTATACATTTCATGTTCTGTACATGAGAATTTTCAAATCCACCTTTCATTTAAAGGGATTTTTTATCTAAATATTAGAATCTTGTTAGACTTCTCTATTTTTTTAAAGCAGCAGCCCAAGGAGAACAGTCTGAGTAGCATGAGTAGGGATACCAACCGGTTCTTTATTTTATTCCTTTTAACAGCCTATTCATAGGCTTGATTCCCTTGCTAGTATTTTCCTCCTCCACATGGGGGACTCCTTTCCCAATCTACAAATAGACTTCAGCTTCACTTCCTTTTAAACCCCATCTATGGATGGTTACCATCTCTTCTGTCCTTTCCAGCAAATCTCCCCAAAATAGTGTACATATGCTACTTAAATTCCTCTGCCTCTTCACCCTTTGCCCCATTACATCAAGAGTTCTGTCTCTACTACCCTCCTTTGAACATGTTTTGGTAAAGGACTTTTATGAAATGCTCAATGATGAAACTGAGTAGGTTCTTCCTTCACTTTCATGTGACATGTGGCATTAGAGATCTTCCTTGGAAACAAATTCTCTGCCTCCCTGACTTCACTAATCCCATACTTACTTTTTGGTTCTCATTCTCTTTGCCTGTTGCTTGTAGGGCTGCTTATCTAATACTTTCTGCTAGTTAGCAACAGAATTCTGTGCCTGTGCCCATCAGAGCCCCTCCGAAAGCTTGGCATCTCTTAATGGAAGTCACACAACATCCCAATGTCAGTTCCCTGGAAAACGAGTCAACCCCTCTGGCTCACCATTCTCAGTCAGCCACAGCAGAAACGTGCTCATGCATTCCTTCCTCATTGGCTGTCCTCACCTTCTCTTATCCAGTTTCCACAGGTAACAACAGCTCTTCTCTCCAGACTCTTGGTTTAGAACCTCATTATCCCATAGTCCCCTGCTGGTCCAGCAGGTGCCACCTCAGTCCCTCCTTTCCCTATCCGTTGTCTTAGAGGAACCCTTTAAGCATGCACATTAGAACGAAGTTTACCCCTATGTCAAATCTGTGCCAGTAAGATCTGAGTCACAGCGTGACTTTGGATAAACCACTTCCCAAATTCTCATTTTGTCTAAAATTATAATTTGGTCAACAACAGTGTTTTTCAAATTCAGGAACTGTCTTATGCAGAGGGTCCAAGCCAAGGGAGCAGGGGCACAGAACACTCATTCATAACTTCCTAAGAGTAGCTTTGCTTCCATTTATTTTGTATAAGCTTCTATCTCTGGGGTTAAAATACTTAAATAAAAAAGTTCTTGACCAGATTATTATATCTTGCAGCTCTGAAATACTATGATTTTTCTATGATCTTTCTCAAAAAGTAGTAAATCAAGCACTGGATATAAAAATCACACAAACATGATCAAATTCATTGTGCATTAAAGTCCTATAATTTCCATTTCTGCCCCTCTACCTCTTCCACAAAAAAAAAAAAAGTCTAATAAAGGAAATAGAAGAAACAATTTATCTTTTTTACCCAGATGGCATTCCGTAAGTTTGGTTCCCTGTATACTCCCATACAAGATGCAGAAATGCTTTTATTTTAAATTCAGTAAATTATTCAAAAGGGAAGAGAAATTGGGAAGAAACAAAATAAATGGTCCTTCAAGAAATGTTCTCACCAGTGTGTGGTAGTGCATGGCTGTAATCCCAGTACTCTGATAGTCTGAGGCAGGAGGAAACAGACTGGGAAACTTGTAGAGACAGAGCTCCAAATAAAAAAAGATGAAACGGTTGGGGACTTGGGGACACAGTTCATTGTGAAGGCCCTCAGTTTGATCCCCAGAGTGACAAAAAAAAAGTTCTATAAAAGAAGAAATTACACTTCATTTAACTTGCTTAGAACAATCTTGAGAAATTTCAGACAAAGAGTTTCTTCAAAAACCAAGAAAATGCAGGTATATATCGTTTTTTTTAAATTCTGTGTAAAAAGCCAACCTATAAGTTATTCTGCAACATCAAATTTTTAAAGATCTATTTTTAGAAAAACTATCTATTATATCTAAGCACACCTCCACCACAGCAACAAGTGTATTTCAAATACATTCTACTAACGAACAGCTCCTATATACTCAGTTATTAAACATCTGTAATGACTGGAACAGTTTACCCAAGATGCTTAGAAGATTCTCAAAATTAGGTGAAAGGTACATTAAATATCAGTCATTACCTTATAAATTTGTGGATAGAAGGAATTAGACTCATTTATGTTTACTAAATGTAGAGAATTATTCACATTATATAATTTGCCCCTGCAATGAAGTGAATTCACTGAATTTTTCTAAAAAGACAATTAAGCATGAATAACCATTTATTCTTTAATTATATAATTTGGTTTCAAGACAATTTCTCTTCTTTTACTATTTTAGCCGGGGCAATCAATCAAAACAGCAGTTATTTTACAATATAAAGCTTTCCTTTAAACCTATTTCATCTAAATATTTATTAATCATTATTTGTATCATTCAAAAGTCAACTTACCCATTATAAATGGCCTCACATTCAATTCTGCTGCTTTATCTTTCTAATAAATAAAAAAAATTTACCTTTTGTAAACAATCTTCAGATCTCGCCACTCAAGAAAGCTGCACATTTTGGGTTTCCTTGCTAAAACGGTTTGAACAAGTTCTCTTGTTATCTTTTTCTTCTCTTTGTCTGACAGTGGGACATACCATTTCTGCAGTCGAAGCTTTCCCTGACGACTAAAAAGCAACATAAACTGCATCTGTTAAAGTAAATAAAATTAAGATTTTGAACCAATAGTTACGAATAAGAATACACTGCATTTCAGAGAAGCATCAGGGCCAATACATTAACTGGCCAAATAATTAGTAGCCTTCAATATCTCTATGCCAGTTAAAATGACAGGAAATTCTTTTAGGAAGATCTTCCACTAGATATAAACCTTGCCTTCCCACCTCACTCAGCTCCACACACGTTTGGAGGAGAGTGTGGAAAAAGAAAAACTGGTAATAAGTTGGAGTAAAATCTTGAAAGAAAAAGATGACTCTGGTAATTTAACAAACTATTTTCTACCTGCTCTACACATTCCATACTCTCCATATGGATCAAAAGAGAACTGTAGACATCAATTGGTTTAGGTACATTTGGGAGGAACAGGAGACCTATTTTTCAGCCTGCGGCCGCTCCCATTCCAAACTAAATTACTTGCAGACAGGCTGCTTATCACTCGGAATGCTCTCTCCAATTCATGCCAGCAAAACCCAAATGACCTAAAACAGTAACCCCTCCAAAAAGATCTTACAAATATGTTCTTATCAGTCCAAAACCTGATTTGAAGCCATATCCTCTTATCTCTTTACAAAATCCAAATAATCATGTACACAATTAAAAAATGAGTTAATGCATTATTATGAGACTACAAATCTTAAAAAGCTGAGTTACACATATTCAGAGACATACCAAATTCTTCACTGAAAACAATAGGAGCTAGCATATACCGATGGAGTGGAATGCCAAATTCTAGTGCATTTTAGACTTCAGCTAATTTGTACTGATTTCTTGGAAATCTGCAAGTCTGTTGAGGAGTCTACTTTTTTAAAAGGCAAATATTTTGTAGTTCAACTGGCCATTTCACGTACAGATAAGATTTTTTTTTTTACAAAGGTAATTTAAAGGTGGAATTCAGATAGGCATCCTTTAACCTTGGTAAGTTCCTTTAAAAGTGTGAATGCAAGTAATATTCAAGCCTGATTCTTAATAGTCACCACACCATCTTGAATTGGAACCTGGGGAGGGGGAGTTTACATAATCAATGTAGAATAAAACGTGCTCTAAATTTCTACTGATACTGTTGCTCTTTGCAATAACCCAAGAAACATAGACAAACTACTGTATCTGGAAATTTATGACGTCGAAATTTAACTTTATTGAAGTTAAAATTGGTTTATCATTCCACTTTATATGTTTCCGTTGCATAAAACACACGGATATTATCAGTGATATCAAAGTGCATCCCACAGAAGCCCTGGGGACAGCTGCATTCGAAAGGGATACAAGTGAAGCATCAACTGGACCTTGATTGCACACCCGTCCCCAGAACTTAGAAAAGAGAAGAATGGTCCCTATTCCCAGCTCTGAGTGACCCAAAGGGGTGGGAGTTTGCGTGTAGAAAATAGTACGGGTTTCAAGCGGTCTGCAACCGAGTCCGGTATCCGCCCTACACTTCGTAGGACGAAAAACCAATGTACTCCGTAAGACAAATCATATGTTAACATGGGACGAAACCCGACTGCAACGCACACGCACTCCGTCTCGTGAAAAGCTAGCGCTTTGATTCTGTCGCAAATCCCAGGCACCACACAGTTCCTCGAGACTGGGATCGGTAACAATGGGCTCAGCCCAGAGTGGGCTCGGGGCCAGCGTTCCCAAGGTCCCGTCGTCTCTGCCTCCCCCTCCTCGGGCTGCACTCCCGCACCGCCCGAGCCCCGGCGAGGTGACAGGCAGGAGCGGAGTAGACAATGGCATCCGCTGCCGCGCAGGGGGCGCCCCGAGTCCTCAGCCGCCGCCGGCCCCTCCCAAAGACGCCCCACAAAACTTGAGGCGATTCCGCACCACAGGTGCCGCTAGTCCTCCGCGAAGCCCCGGACCAGTCCCCGGACCCCCGCCCCACTCAGAGCAGAGTGCGGCAGGGCGCGGAGCTGAAGAGAAGTGAGTTGCGGAGCGCAGCGCGCCAGTAGCGGGTCGGGCGGGGGCGGGGTGGGGTGGTCGAGGCGCTCGAGGAGCGAAGGGGGCGCGCCCAGCCATTCCTCCGTCCCCCTGTCCCCGGCACCTCCACTCTCGCCCGGGACTTACTGCGGCCGCGGGCCGCGGGCGCGGCGTAGCTGGGCCGGCGGCGGCGGCGGCGGCGGCCGAGGGGGAGCCCCTGTCGCCGAGCGGAGGAAGGGAAGCCGTGTTGCCGAAGGGTGAGGAACCGCTCGGAGGAGGGAAGGTTTAAGCGGGGAGGGGAGGGCGGTCTAGCAGACTCCGCCCAGGGGCTGGCCGAGGGAGGAGCCGGGGCTGCGGCGAGAGGCGGAGCGAGCTGGGCGACACGCGGGAACCCTCTCTGCCGAGGCCAACCGCACCGGAGGTAAAGCGGTTGCTGCGTACTGTGAGTAAGCCAATTGGCCGGACCTCCACCGAGAGGCGTGGCGCCGACCGGAAACTAGGCCACGTGACCCGGAAGCGGCTACTGCCTCGGCCAGGGCGCCTGCGTATTTCTGCCTCGGTCCCTGGGTTGCGCGCGAGCTGCTGCCTTGGCTTTTAAGTGACGGGAGGATGGGGTTCCGCGGCGCCCTTAGTTGACCCGGTGGTGCAGTATAGGGAAGGTCCGGACCTCAAAGTGCCGAGTTCGAGTTCCAGTTACTCTCAGTGCCCTAGAAGAGTAAAACAAGAGAGGTGTGACAGTCGGTGAGAATAGTGGGAGGAGAGGAGTTCTACAACTCTGGGGAAAACAGATCGGCTCTGGTGAAGCTCGTGCACGCGTTCACTGGGAGGGCGGCTCCTCCCTCGCATCGCCCTAACCCCGACATTTTTCGCCCCAGCCTTCGGCAGTGTCTCTCCAGGCCGCCTAGCCCATTCTCAGGGCTGCAGACAGGATGAATTACTGTCCCTTCTGCAAGGCAAAGTCCCTGCAGCACTTCGTCTTCGATATCCCGTTTTCTCACATGGGGTCGCCCCACCAGCCGTCTGGGTTCCAGTTTACCCTTGCCGACGAATTGCTCTGCTTGACATGTCCTTCCTCTCAAATGTCACATCTATGAAGCCTCACCTAGAAGTCTGTAAGAATGAATCCCGCTTTCGCTCACATGCCTGTTAGCCTCGCATTAGCACATCGTGGATTGTATTCATTTTGCGTTTTAACTTAGTTCCCTGGTTTGTAGCACAACTGATGTGAGTTGACTTATAAGACTCAAATGATTTGTTACGAGCCGTAATGCTAGCTAATACTGAGCAAAGAATGGATGTTCATTACTATTATGTTGTGAATGATAGAATGGATACATCGTTTAGTTCAACTCATCTTTTATGGATAAGGGAAGGGGAGCCCCACAGGATTAGGTGACCTTGCTTGAACAGCCACGGATTTCCCATGTCGAATGCTGTTTATTCCCCGGGCGACCCACGTTCTTACAAAGGAAGATAAAAAACAATTGCTTTTATTGGGCTATTCCCTATTTTTAGTAAACATAGTCGCCTGAATTTTTTAATGTCCCAAAGTATAAAAAATGCTAAATTTTTCTCGAAGCCGAATTTAATCAGTTTGAAGGACTCCTATCATGTATCATGTTCATTTGTGGGTGTTGCAATGTCTGTAAAACTAAGACGGTATATAGTAGGGATTTGAGAGCATTTTAAAATGCCCTATTAAACAAAAGAAAGAAATGTATAATACCTCCCCCTTTCAGCACTACTGTGCTGCTTGGAAAGTTCCCTTCTAACATATATGATTAATGTGTACTGGAATATTAAAGAAGTGGGCTTCGGAAAGCACAGAACCAGCTTTCTGTAACTCTTTAGGCCCCCTGACCAAATCTCTCCTGCTACCTGCCCACACATGCCTCAGAGGTGCTTGGTAATGTTTTTCTCCCTCACTACACCAAACAGTCGCCATTAGCCAGCTGAAAGATAGCCCTAATACTACAAAATGAAAACCCTGGTTCTAAATGCTGCCTTTCTCTTTCTCTGTAAAACATGATTGTCCTCAAGGTTTCTGAGATCGACACCTCCAAGATTAAACTCATTGGTTATGCTCCTTATGTTGGCATGTGAATCAAAACCTGAGGACCAGAGACTTATTGGGGATATATTGGCAGTCTCATCTCTGTTTACCTAACCAAAAAAAGGTGGGGTGGGAGCAGGGAAGGGAAGGAATTATGGGAAAAATAATTAGCGCTGAAAGCAGCTATTACATAATCTTGGCTGCTTATTAATTTAGCAGAAGAAATGGCTTATTAAATTCTAATAGCAATAGCACAACTGCAAACAACTTAGCAATTAACAGTGCAGGACCCATTATTTTGTTAATATGTTCTCTTCTTTTGGCAAGTGTATGAGAACAAAATTTATAGAAGCAGATGGTCTTTTTCAGTAGATTATAGATGGTTTATTCCCTGTCTCAGTATTAAATGATAATTGTGCATTCACTGTGAAAGACAAAAGGAAACACAGTTGCCATCTTTGTTAGTAATTAATTGCTTGACTTTGATTCCAAATTGTAGCCTTTGTTGCGTACATTTCTTCTCACCTTGGCATCTTTTTCATCTGTCATATCAAAAGGTTATCATTTTCAATCTTTGTTTTCTGAATGATCCTGATTTCTTGATGTTAAGAATATAAAAATTAGAAGTCAAAATTATTTTTTAACAATTAAAAATCAAATTTGATACTTGTTTCCTAAATACTAAAAAAGTGCCTTGCTGGTATTTATGCTAAATGCAAGAGATGAGGGGAAAATAAGGATCCTACCTCCTAACAATAAAATTGTTAGACTTTATGTAATTGTTCAAAGTTCTCAAAATATTTTAAATTTCCTGTTACATGTATGATGGCCATATGTTCTATCCTCTCTTCTTCTCAAAAGACCATTAAATGAATAAAGCAAAGCCCAGGGTGGGGATGTTTAAAACATACCTGCACAGACAATATGAGAGAAGCATGACCACGTGGACAACAGCAGAAAAACTTATCTTAAATATGTTGATAAGTGTCAGAGTGCACTATCAACTTATCATTTAAACACTGCTGATTTAAATAAAATTGTAAAGTGTTGAGAATAGAAAGGAGCAGAAGTTGAAATAATGCCAAAATAGGTATATCTGAAACACATTAAAAATGGGATTATTAAGATATTCTTTAGGGCCGGAGATTTAGCTCAGTGGTTCTGGCGCCTGCCTCCCAAGCACAAGGTCCTGAGTTCGATCCCCGTAACCACATAGAATGCTAGGCGTGGTGACTCACGCCCACCAGCGATCAATACCACATACCACAGTGCCGGGTGTGGTGGCTCATGCCTGTCATCCCAGCACTCGGGAGGCAGAGACAGGAGGATTGCTGAGTTCG
>PVIC010012901.1:0-38840 GCA_004025085.1 Thryonomys swinderianus
TTTTTTTTTTAATTTGGAGACAGGGTCTCACTTTTGTAATTCAGGCTGGCCCTGAGCTCACTATGTAGCCCAGGCAAGCCTGGAACTCAGCAATCCTCCTGGCTCTGCCTCCTGAGTGCTGGGTTTACAGGTGTGAGCCACCATGCCCAGCTAGAAATTTAAATAACCTTCCTGGTATCAAGGCTCAGATTTGAATTCAAGTCCTTTTGACTTCATATACAATACTTTAATTATCTTACAATGACCTAATAAACAATACTTTTAACTATTTTACTTTTGTAAATTAGAACAATTTGCTTTCTCTCCTTTGGGGATGTCAGGGGAGAAGGGAGTGTCACTGGAAATGAACTAATGAACCTTTAATATGTCACACCACACTCTAAAATATATTCTCTTTGTGTACACTCCTCTATAACTATGTTTCTTGTTCTTGGAAATAGGTACTTCATGTTCATTAGTTATATTGTAGTCCTGTATACTTCCTTCAAATGCAGCCACTCAAATGGCTATTTCAATTTGCTGTATTTTTTTATTCTTAAAAATTATTGCCATCATGGGCCACAGCTCAGTAACACTATGCCTGACTAACAGGTGCAAGGTCCTGAGTTCAATCTCCAGTACTGAAAAAAAAAATTCCACCCCATCCAAAATAAACTTCTCCTCCTTTAAGTTCTAGGCGTCAGGTATTTTGTCTCAGTGCTGGAAAGTGACTAATACATTGTCCACAGTACCCACTGCCAAAATGTACTATCGTGCATTGCACATTTTCTCCTGTACTATTCTGTCAATTTTTTATTTCCACTTTAAGACTTCATTGTTGTGAGAAAACTCAAAATATAACACTAATCATGCTAATACATGGAGTGTCCTTAAAACTTTTTCATAAAGATTGTATATAATGTGTACATGTTTGATACACATATTTGAGTGGTTATCTCAAGCCAAACAATAAATATACCCATCTCCTAACATAATTACCTTTTAATATGTGTGATAGAAACACCTAAAGTCTACTTTTAGCAAATCTTCCATGTATGATACAATACTACTAGCTATCATCATCATGTTCTGTATCAGGTCTTCAGAATTCATTTTTTTTTTTTTTTGCTTTTTTTTGGAGACAGGGTCTCGCTTTGTAGTTCAGGCTGGCCCTGAGCTCACTATGATGCCCAGGCAAGCTGCCGCAAACTCGGCAATCCTCCTGTCTCTACCTCCCGAGTGCTGGGATTACAGGTGTGAGCCACCATGTCCTGCATTGTGGTATGCGGTGTTGATTGTTGGTGGGCGTGTCTCCACGCCCAGCATTCAGAATTCATTTTTAAAACTGCAACTGTATACTCTGACCATCCTTTTCCTAATCTTCCCACCTCTCCATCCTTGGTAACTATGTCTTTGACTTCTTTTTAGATACCACATAAGTGGATCATGCAGTATTTTTTCTTTCCATATGGTTTATTTTGCTTAGCATAATGTCCTCTGGACTCATCCATGGTACCACAAAAGGCCAGAGCTCCTTTTTTTTTTTTTTTTTTTTTTTGAGACAGGGTCTCACTTTGCAGTTCAGGCTGGCTCTGAGCTCACTATGTAGTCCAGGCAAGCCTCAAACTCAGCAATCCTCCTGTCTCTGCCTCCTGAGTGCTGGGATTACAGGCGTGAGCCACCATGCCTGGCACTGTGGTATGTGGTATTGATTGCTGGTGGGTGCGAGTCTTTATGCCCAGCATTGTATGTGGTTACTGGGGATCGAACTCAGGACCTTGCGCTTGTGAGGCAGGCGCCAGAACCACTGAGTTAACCCTCCAGCCCAAGAGCTCCTTTTATAATATGTCTGAATGATACTCTCATGCACATCAGAATTTATTTTTCTGTTGATGGGCACATATTTTTTTCATAGCTTGGCTTTTATTAATATTTTTGCAATGAACATAGATTGTAGATATTCTAAGGCATTGTATCTTTGGGCATATATCAAAGTAGTGGAACTGCTTGATCATATGGTAGTTCTTTTGTTTTGCTTTGAGAAGCCTCCAGATTGTTTGCCATAATGGCTTATTAATTTATATTTCCATCAACAGTGATATATAAGTAATATATAAAATGATCGCTAAAGGAGTAAATAGATGAAATCCCTCATTAAAGCACGTGGGTCAATAAGTCAGAAATGAAAACAGCTGTGAAAAAAGATTCAGGAAGAGCAAATTGAGGCGGTAGGGAAAAGCAATTAAGAATCAAGTGGCAGATCTCTGTAGATAGGTAGATTGCCCCTCCTTCAATGAGGATAATTGATGACATCTGTTAGATTCTGAAATAAATGGAGAAGTGGGGTTGAACCTGAACCTACCTGATAAGGACAAAGACGGGGCTAATGAAGGCAGAGGCAAAACAAGGACACGAACTGCACGAGGATTTTGAGCCTGTGCACCTGATAAGCGAATGCAACGATTTGTCCGCGTTCCCTATGTCTGGTACCAGGGCTACGGAAACACACTGCCCTTGGGCCAGCCTGGACTCTCAGGGCACAGTCAGCGCAACTGGAGGCAAAATGTGGGTCCCCCCACTTTCCTGGCCAGGCCAGGCCTGTTGGTGCCAGCAAATGCCTCCGAATACTGCATGGACCCTTACAGGAGGGCACACTTCAAAGCTGTTCTGACCCAGATGAACCCCAACCTGAGCTTATGGCTGTGCAAGGCCAACACCAAGGAGGTGGGCATACAGGTGAGCCTGCGGGTGGACAGGTCCGTGCAGTGCTCGCTGGGGCCTCAAACTCTGTACAGCTCCTGCCCAGGGGACAGCACTGGCCTCAGGGAACCTATAACAGCCTGGGGAGTCTATTTGCCTGGGGCTGATGCCAAGGGCGCGATCCAGTTAAGGAAGGACAGGGAAGATGGCAAAAATAAGGGGCTTTCAGGCTCTGTGGGGGCCAGCCAGCAGCCACCACAAATGCCAAAGTCAGAAGACGAAAGGCAAGTGGAGTTCCCGCAGTCTGAGGAGTTGGTGGAGGAAGATGCCAAGCGTCTGGGAGAAAGGAAGAGTAAGCGGGCACGAGATGCAGTCGGCTGTCCACTTCGGAAGCCCAACTTCCAGGTAGCCTTTTGACTTTCTTTCTTAGTGTCATGTCAGCCCTATATTCTTTCTCCTCTTCCTTTTTTGGAGCAATAACAGTAGAGCTTTCTCATGCTTCTTCTTTCTTGGTGTGTGAGAGAAGTTGTTTGGAAAACACGTGGCCTGTAAATTTTGCAATTTTTTTGTGTGTACAGGTTCCCAAACTTAAATCTGTGAAGAGTAAGGGTGTGGATCCCACTGCTGCTGGGGGTTGAGCATTACTAGAGTTTTAGGGAAAAAGTCCTTTGGGGAGGAGAGGAAAAAGCCAGGTTCAAGCACCCGTGCCTACATGCCAACAGGAGAGAGTGGTGAAGGGCAGGAAAGGAACTTTAATCAGTATGGCTACACTGGAAAAGACCGATAAAAGAGTTCAAGGTCTGTCTTCAGGGAGCTAAGGAAAAAGGAAATAACATCAAGGGTTGAGGGTTTGCACAGTTGGGTAATTCACACAGCTGGAAATGGTAGGTAATTCTTTTTTTTTTTTTTTTTTTTTTGGGACAGGGTCTCGCTTTTGTACTTCAGGCTGGCCCTGAGCTCACTATGTAGCCCAGGCAATCCTTGAACTCAGCAATCCTGTCTCTGCCTCCCAAGTGCTAGGATAACAGGCATGAGCCACCATGCCCGGCACTGTGGTATGTGGTATTGATTGCTGGTGGGCGTGAGCCACCACACCCAGCATTGTATGTGGTTACCAGGATCGAATTTAGGGCCTTGCGCTTGCTAGGGAGGCACTGGAATTACTGAGCTAAATCTCTGGCCCCATGGTAGATAATTCTAACTAGGCACTCATGTCATTGATTGTCATTTTAGGACTGGCCTGCTGGGTGTGATGACTCACCTGTGATCCTAGCACTCGGGAAGCAGAGGCATGGAAATTGCTCAGTTTGAGGCTTGCCTGGGCTACATAGTGAGCTTAGGGCCAGCCTGAACTACAAAGTGGGACCCTATCTCAAAAAAAGAAAAAAGGGAAAAAAAAGATGGAATATTACTCTGTCTTAAAGAATGATACAGATGTGGTGGCTCACACCTGTAATCCGAGCACTTGGGAGGCAGAGGCAGGAGGATTGCTGAGTTCAAGGCTTGCCCGGGCTACATAGTGAGCTCAGGGCCAGCCTGAACTACAAAAGTGAGACCCTGTCTCAAAAAAAAAAAGATAAGTTTGAGTTATTTAGACTCAAATGGACGTACCTTCAGGACATACTCATAAGTGAAATAAATAAGTCACAGATGTGTAAATATCGTATCTGTTCCTTAGTATAATAAACTGAAGATGTTACTGAGTTCTGTAATGTATGACGGTTATTGTGAAATAGAAAATATTCAAAGGGAAATGTGGAGGTGGGAGTAATGAGGGATAAAGAAAAAATGTGATGGTAACAAAAATGGAAACAAAACTTACATATTTAGGGGGTGGGGGTTGTGGGGTGCGTAAGGCAACAGGACAAAATGAGAATTAAATTGTGTCATACTGGTACAAATTCCCAATATTGAGTGTGATCATGATATGTGTATATACAATGTACCAATAAAGATAAAAAAATTTTAAAAAGGACTGGTTCTGAGAGAGCCATCATGGCTTGAAGGGCTAGTTTTGTTTCCATCCTTACTTGATAGCCCCTTTTTGGGAGCGGCTTTAATTCCCGTCATGCAACAACTGCCTTCCTGTTGGGTATGACCTTATTACGGGATGGTCACTTGGAATCTTTTCCTGAAGTCGGAGGTGACAGACTGAAGCTTTCTGGGCATCACTCGAGAGGGTCTGGAACTGAACATTATAAAGGATGGAAATTGGAACACTGTAAATCATGAAAAATTACCATATTTATTCTTAGTGTAGTGTCCTCAGTCTTAAAATGGGGTGAGAAAGCTTAGGTAAGTTTAGGGCTAGAAATCCTTGAATTACACATGTTCTTCACATCAGTAACATGTGTGTGCAGCACTAAGCAGGACCTGACCTTCAGTTCCAAGGCAATCCCAGCTTCAGCTTTCAGATGCTCACTGCAGGCCAGCTTCTTGGTCCTTGCTACATGAGGAAACAGATTGAAGTGTGTGAACAGGAAGTCAGACTTTCATTCTGGGAGATTGTGTCTATGGTTGTGTAGAAGATGGACTGGAAAATACCAGAGCAGCTCTTAAAGGAGAAGATAAACTAAATTAATGTATAGTAACAACATTGAGAATAGACAGAAGTGAGGGCGAGAAGGTAATTTTTATTTCTTAAAACAATTAGGGAAAGAGAGTCTGGATCCCCCCCACACACTTTAATAAGAGTCCCTCTGTCCTTTATTTTCAGTTTTTGGAACCAAAATACGGCTATTTTCACTGTAAAGATTGTAAGACCAGATGGGAGAGTGCATACGTGTGGTGCATTTCTGGAACTAATAAAGTAAGTAAGAGTGAGTGGGAAGGGGGTGGTGGTGTGAGGGGATCAATATCAAGGGAAGGCAGAGTGTTTCTCCATGGAATGCAACTGCTGTGGGCCTGTCTTCTTATCCTAGTCTTCAGCGCTAGATGTGTGGTGCTAGTGCTCAGTTAATGTTCAAATCGAACTGAATTGGATAAGCTACCTCATTCCTGAACCATATCCTGGCAGGTGAGGTATGGTGTTTCTGTTGGACAGAGTTTCAGGTTATTTAGATGGGCTTTTGCTCTTGTCAACATGGAACTTTCTGTAACCATTTTTTCATTGATATACTGTAGTTTGTTTGAACAAGTCTAGGCCTTCGCTCAAGAAAATTGCCGCTATTTGCCACAAGGTGGGGCAATAAGAGAAGGAACAGAAAGGTCAGTTTATTTAGGAGGGTTTTATTTCGACAGGTATAAATGGTGCTTCCCTGTAATCCCTGCTTCTGGCAAGTTTGAGGCATGAGGATTCCAAATTGGAGGCCAATTTGCACTACTTAGTAAGATCTTGTCTCAGACTAAAAAAGGGTAGGAATACAGACAGCTTAGTTACGGAGTCCTTTTGGATTCAATCCCCAGTATTAAGATTTTTAATTTTTTGTTTGTTTTGAGACAGGGTCTCACTTTATAGTTCAGACTGGCCCTGAGCTCACTATGTAGCCCAGGCAAAGCTTGAACTCAGCAGTCCTCCTGCCTCTGCCTCCTGAGTGCTGAGATTACAGGCATGAGCCACCATGCCCCGCATTTTAATTTTTAATTTTATTTAGGCTAAAACTAGCACACACATTCGAGTTAGCTGCCAAGTTATTAAGATCGGGGAAGACTTCACATTCAGTTTGCATTTTTGGATTTTCATGAATAGCCATGGGCTCTGGTCTGATGGGCCCTCATTTCAGAATGAGAACAGTAGGTTGCAGTTGAGGAGCTTCTGTCTCCTTTTGCTTACCCAGTGTACTTCTTTTTGGGGCAGTTTACATGAGGCCATTTCCTTAACTTCTAAGATCCTCTGAGCTTGTAGCATACGCTTTTCTGGCTAAAGGATTGTGGAGGGATAGGGCAGAGACGCATGTTGAGTCCTGAATGAAAACTTGACTTTTTGAACTACCCATTTGCTAGCTCTAGAAGGTGAACAGATTTTCAAAACCAAGTTAAAATTACTTCCTGTCTTGTCTCTTGCCAGAAGAAAAGCAATGGGTTTGATTCAGACATTCTAAGGCACTAGCCCATGAAGAATGTGACATGGAACTTGTCCCTAAGAATTATATTCTGATAGGAGTGGTGCAGACAAAAATGCATTTTGCTGATGTGGACAGTAACACTCATGGCACGGAAGTGGTACAGCAATTGCACAGGAGGGCGAGTGGATTAACCTGTCTTAGGGGAAGCATCATGATTTCAAAATATGACTTTGAAGTATAAATAAGAAATCACTAAAGTGGGTGAAAATGTGCACAGGAAAATGTTCAAGTCAGAAGGCACATGAGTACATGGTATTGATGGGTAGCAACAAGTAAATTAAAACTCAGATGGGGAACTAATGGGAAAGTGCAGGATGCCAGGGCTTTTAAAAGACTATCACTAAATAATTCAATTAAAAAAAGACTGGGGCAAAAGGAGAAAGGTCTTTGTGTGTTACTAGGTTGTCATCAGAACTATAGAAAAACTAAGTAGTCTGAGCCAAACTTTATAGGTGACAAAAATTGGGGTCACAATGTAAGAAAAGGTGACTGATGGCTCAAACAGAACTTAAAACTGAAAGTTTGGAAGGTTAGATAAAAGCAAAGCAAAGATGAAGGGATGGATTAGGATCTGGGAGCATACTATATCTGTATCTATATAGAGAAAAAGCTGTAGAGAGAGAGAGAGAGATCTCTACTTGTATTAAATAATAATTTTATCTTCAGGTTTACTTCAAACAGCTCTGTTGCAAATGCCAAAAGAGTTTTAACCCTTATCGAGTAGAAGCAATCCAATGTCCGGTAAGCATATTGAATATTTTAATTTTTTCTATAATGTTTCTGTTTGTCATCATGAATCCCTGAATAGAATTGGATATTGGCATAGTAGTATTATGTTTTCTACATTTTTGAAATTTTATAATTAGATATTTTGGGGAAAAAAGGCACAAATTCCCATTGGTTTCTTGATAAGAAAGACAAAATACTTGGTATTTTCAGTTTGATGAGGTGTTTGTGTACAATATATGTGTGTGTTTTTCCTGGAAGATCCTATAGTTTGAATGTATTATTTATTTATTTATTTATTTAGGCAGGGTCTCACTTTGTAGTTCAGGCTGGCCCTGAGCTCACTATGTAGCCCAGGCAAGCCTCGAACTCTGCAATCCTCCTGTCTCTGCCTGGCACTGTGGTATGTGGTACTGATGGCTGGTGGGCGTGGGTCACCACACCCAACATTGTATGTGGTTACTGGGGATCGAACTCAGGACCTTGTGATTGCGGGCAGGCGCCAGAACCACTGAGCTAAATCTAACCTTCACTAAGTGTTCACTATTTGTCTGGCTTTGGGCTAAGTGTTTTATTATTTCCTGTGATTTAACTTTTGTGATAAGAGTTATTTCTATTTTGCATATCAGAATGCTAAATTCAGTAGAATGAAATAAGTTAGACCTGTGATTGGGTTCCAGGTGCCTCCAATGTTTTAGAGAGCAGCAGTACTGATAAAATCTTAACTTCCAGTGAAGTCTCTTTGCATTTGGTGGAGCTCTGTGTGGACTCCAAAACAGCTTGCAGGAAACCTGTCTTTAAACTCTTCAGGAAAGTGCCACTTAATTTTTGAATTTAAGAAGTTTTCAAAGTTGGGTAGCATGGCATCCCCTGTAATCCTGCATTCTGAGAGGCAAAGGCAAGAGGACAGTCAGTTGCAGCCCAGGCTTAGCAATTTGTAAGGCCTTTTCTCAAAAATGAAAAGTAGTAAGAAGGCTAAGGATGTGGGCCAGTGTGAAGACCCTGGGTTCAAGTCCCAGGACAAGATATTCCTGTTGAACAATCTACCTGTTTAACAACTGTTTGAATTTACAACCCACATTTAGACTTTGATTCAGGAGCATGAGTGGCAGTGTGGCCTTGTGGTGACTTCTATAGTACAGTACTGTAATTTTTGCTGATTGTCCAATACTTTAGTTTTATGTTATGTATTATAGTACTGGAGATAAGAGTCAAGCAAATCAAGTTGCAGTTTCCTTTGACCATTTCTTTGTTCTGAATATTGTAATGACATTATTACATACAATTCATTTAGGGAGCAATTCAGTTAACAACCTAACTGCATGACTGTAGCTTGGTCATTAAACAAGGAATGTCTATAATGCATAAATTGAAAAACTAAACAATCTGTACTAAAAATGTTTCCTTTTTTTCTGTGGTTAGTAAATGATATTTTAAAGAGTGTTTTATAAATTACTTATCCTTAGATTTTTCTTGTCTGAGATTCTTAATATTCTTCTGTTTAATGTATTTTCAATTTTCTTTTAATTTTGGGGGTTTTATGTTTGTTTGTGTTTTGTTTTGTCTTACTGTGTAGTTCAGACTGGCCTTGAGTTCACTATGTAGCCCAGGCTGGCCTTGAATTCATAATTCTCCTGCCTCAGCCTCCTAAGGCCTGGGATTGCAGGTGTAAGACACCAGTTCTGTACTTCCTGTCCCTTAAAGATCTGTCATTATTTTTGTGCAGCTGGCTGTTAGTCTCATTGTAGCTCCTTTGAAGTAATCTTGCTCTTGTTTTCCTTAAATCTGCTTGATTATAAGATTTGGAAAGAATTAAATTCATGAACTGAGGCACCACTGTATCCTTCTCTGCTTTGATTGTTCAGTGCTCTTACAATGATGTTCCTACTTATGGATTTTCTATGTATCCTGCCTTTGGTATTTGTGGGATGTTTCTTGAATCTGTAGCTTGGAGATTTTCATTACTTTTGGAATATTATCACCCATTACTGTTTCAAATAAATACTATTTCTGCTCCTATTCTCTATCTTTCTCCCCTATCTGGTTACTCATATTAGGGCTTTACCATAATCCTGACTCCTGTGCTCTTTTACTACAAATTTTTTTTTGTACAAAGGGTCAAACTCATGACCTTACTCTTGTGAGGCAGGTGCCAGAACCACTAAGCTAAATCCTCGGCCCTCCTATGCTTTTTAAAAAATATATATTCCATGCTTTTGGTTTCTTCTTGTTCTAGTCAAGGTATTATCTGCTAAACTATTTTCCATTTGTAATTACCTCAGCTTTTTCCGATTTGCTATTATTGACTAAATTACTGGTATCAGTTATGTTTTTCTATTATAGAATTTTTCATTTTTAAAATCTTTGGAAATATTAGTTTTATTTCTTTAAATTTGCATAATTATTTTTAAAATCTCTGGGATCACTCCATTAGCTTAATCTCTTGTGCATCTATTGCTAATCTTTTGAGTTTTTTTTTTTTTAGACAAGGTCTCCCTTTGTAGTTCAGGCTGGCTCTGAACTCATTATGTAGCCCAGGTAAGCCTTGAACTCAGCGGTCCTCCTGCCTCTGCCTCCTGAGTGCTGGGATTACAAGCATGAGCCACCACAACTGGCTCCTTTTGATTTTTAAGTATGTTATTCTGTCTCCTTATGTGCCTGGTCATTTTTTACTTCAGTGCTAGTATCATTTATTGACAATTTTGAACATTTGTAGCCCAGGGTAGTGTCTTCAACAGAGGATTTATGTTTCCTCTGAGAAATGACAGATACACTAGGCAATTTCAGGTCACTATTTTTCAATCAAGGTTGAGCTATTTTAAAGCTAAGCTTCTGCACTTGTAAAAGGTCTATTTTTGGTGCAGTCTTATTCCAGGGTTGTGGCCCTTCAGATTTCCAACACAAAGTGTGTTTACTGGTGCTCTTCCAAATGTGGAATATCTCTTACTTTCATGAATCTGTTAATCTCGTTTTCATCTTCCTCTTGTATTTCAGAATTGGCAAGTAGTTTTGCAAGCTTTATAAGGTAATTAATCTAAACTTGGTGATAGATATTGTCCCCATTTTATAGATCAGAAAGCTAAATTTAATAACAGAAAATAACTTTTCCACATTAGGCTGATAATATTGCATCTGTTTTTGAATTCTATGATGTTGCCAATATCTAGAAAATCCCAGACCCAGATGAAAAGTCCCATGAGTTGATGGGGGGGGGGGTCCTAAAAAACTTGAAGGAAAGCTATCATTAAGCTTTTCAAAATAGGGCAACATAGTTGTTTTTGTTTTATAATCAAGGTTTTTAAAAAGTAACCATGAAATTTCAGGCCTACCTCTCTTTCTGAATTTCATTTTTAATGTTTTAACAATTTCCTTTAAGCAGTTATTTTTTAAAAATTGAATTCTTTATTGGTACATTTTATATTAGCTCACAATCACACTGAACATTGGGAAATATGTACCAGACACGAGTTAATTCTCATTTTTACCCATATCCCTACCCACCCCACAACCCCCACCCCCTATATACATGTGCTTTCTTTTGCTTTTCAAATCATATTTATTCTTTCCCCTCATTACTTTCCCCAAATACATTTCCTATTTCACAAAATCTATCATACATTCTAGAACTCATTTATATCTACAGGTTCTCATACCAGAGAAAATTATGGTATTTGCATATCTGTGACCTATTTATTTCACTTACTGGTGTGTCTTCAAGGTGTGTGCATTTGCACATAAATGACTCAAACTTGTTGTTCTTTATGACAGTCATACTCCATTTTACAAACACACATACACACACACACACATACTCACATATCTTCTTTATCCAATCTTCAGTTAATGGGCATCTGGGTTGTTTCCAAGATTGGGCTATCACAAACTGAGCTGCTATGAACATGGTACACATATGTCTTTATGAAATGATTCTTTTACTTCCTTCGAGTATATTCCTAGCAGGGAAATAGCAGGGTCAAATGGAACCTCTAATCCTAGTTTTCTGAGGAATCCCCCCATTGATCTCCACAATGGTTGCACAAGTCTACAACCCAACCAACAGTGGAAAAGGGTTCCTTTCTCCCCGCAGCCTTGCCAGCATTTATCGCTGTTTACTTTCACAATAGCAGCCATTCTTTGTGGAGTTAGATGAAATCTTGGTGTTGTTTTCATCTTAAGCAGTTATTTTTAGCTCAACTTTTCTAGTTGTCTAACAGGTTTGGTCAGAATTCTCTAACCTAGCATTGCCAGAAGTAAAAATCTACATTAACATAAACCACTACTTACTTTTTCTTCCTTAAAAAGAATTTGTGAAAGTTAAATGAATTTATATAAAGTGCTTAAGCCAGTTGTGGATATGTATGCAACATATTAGCTGTTGGAATTTCTTAAAAGAAGGAATAATCTTTAATGAGAGAATAGAGGATATAAACGTTGTATAATGCTTGATAAATTATATTTAGGACAACTATTAGGAAAACAAAAGGGGCTATTTTTTGTAGTATACAAAGATAAATCTTGACACATGAGGTACAACCAGAACACAGCAGTAATTATCAGTTTTAATGATTATCAGGGGTAGGAGGATAGACCAGGGAAGTACATGTCTTCATAGGGCATATTTTTATTTAGCAATAAGACAGAATGGGTTAATGGCTTAAAAGTACTGCTTAAATATTAGTAAACACTAGTTATTTCTGGAAGGAATAGAATTTTGCTTCCATTAGAATACACCTTCCTTATAGTTATAACAACCCAAAATATCTCTGCACATTGTTACATGTCCCCAGTAAATCACATCTAGTTAAGATTATTGTTATATTTCAGTATTCTTATTTAGATAATCAACTCACTTAATCCCACTGCTACAAATACATAAAGCTATATAGAGGTACTCTACAAAAGTCTTCAAGTTTTATGTTATCCTGGTTATCTTAGAAATATTCTCTTGAACATCTCTGATCATTTATCTCAAAAAAAGTATGGCATTTCATGGGATTAATTGGTTTTGTACAACTTAGTCATGGGCTTCTGATAGCAGTAAAAGATGAAGTTACCAAGGATGGGGTAATGGAGAAGTATTTTGATTTGAGGATTACTCTTGAAATATTAATTTGATCATTTAGCATCCAAACTATTCCTTGTTTTCTAAAGACCTGTTCAAAGTCTCGATGTTCCTGTCCTCAAAAGAAAAGACACATTGATCTAAGGAGACCTCATCGACAAGAACTGTGTGGTCGCTGCAAAGACAAGAAATTCTCCTGTGGCAATATTTCCAATTTTAAGTATGTTATATGACAGGCAATATGACTTGTGAGCTCTTAACCTTACCTTAACTGTCTTTTTGGCAACTTGGCTCTGATTTGGCATTAGATAATGGAGTAGGTTTTTGTACTTTTTGTAGGTTGTATAACATTTGTACAATATGAATAGAATAAAATAAGTGCATGTGTATTAGACCATGAAGCCACATTATTGGTGATCTCAGGGTAAAAATATTAATATGGTGATTGGAAATTGTAGATAGATATTATCAGTTGTGCTAAAGAACAATGAAAAGAAAAAATGAAAGTAGTTGATTTGACAGGCTTATATACTGAGTGTTCTAAGCACTGGGAATATAGAATCGATCAAGGGGTCAACATCCTTGCTTCCAAGTAAATGTAAGTATAGCAAATGCTGAAACGACATCTAGTATGTGCCAGGCATTATCTCCTTACAGTCTCATGTTAAATGGGAATTATACTTTTGCATACATGAAGAGATGGAGGCATGGAGAAGTCATGGGGAAGACACAGGATTTGAATCCAGGGAGACTAGAATTTTTCCATGCTTTTACATTTCCGTGAAAGCTGTGGTATGTCTCATGAATGAAATGTGGTTCTATGACAATAGCCCTTTTAGAGTAGCTGAGAAGAGTGACATGAGAATTAAGATTCCCAGGAAGTGATAAGTTGGGAGAAATTGTTTTGACCAAAGGAACAACAAGAAGGCCCTTAGGGATTAGGTAACATACTGAGCATGTTCTAGGAAAGGTATTTCCTTGGGGCAAAAGTTGTACGTAATCTGAAGAAGGCAGGCTTATGTCAGGAAGGACTGTTGACCTGTGACCAAGCATATGCATGCCCATAAAAGAGATACAAGGTAGTAACACCAGCTTTTTATTTTACAAAGCTCACTTTCTGTTGTGAAGAAAGACTAGGAAGGGTGGAAGAATGAAGACTGGCTAGGGAGTTTAATGAACAGACAAGCAGAATGATGCTTGGACAAAGGTGGCAGCCATGGAGATGGAGATAAGTCCATAAATTCAAGATGATGGTACACATGTACAGGATTGGTAGTGGATGGTTCAGGAAACAATGCTGAGCTTTAGATTTTTCCTTTGAGCTAAGGGTTGAATGGTACTTAGCAGTACACCAGTTAGGAGGCATGTTCTGAAGCTAGTTGACCTAATTTAAAGTTGATTGCAATGTAGTCCACTTAGAATAGTATTGGTAACCTTATCAGAGCTGAGTCAAAATTTAGTTCTTACCTTGTTAGAGCTATTTAGTGAGACAAGAAATAGCTTCTGTTTTTAACATGAAAAGAGAAGTATCTGGGATATCCATCCAAATGGAGATGTGAATCTGATATTTGGGGAAGAAGTCAGGGTTAGAGATGAAAAATAGTATTTAAAGTTATAAGCCTAGATGAGACTGCCTGGGAGGAAAGTATAGCAAAGAATCCTGGGGTATGCAGTATTTGGAGCAATGTTCTCTAACTTTAGTGTCCTAACAATCATTTGGTGAATAGTAGGCCTTGGGTCTGAGACACTGCTAATCTAATAGATGCTATCAATGTCACTGGTCCCACAGAACACACTTTGAGTAGCAAGAACTGAGAGATTAGATAAGTCAAAAAACATAGGGGAGGACTGTATGATTAAAAGTGAAGGCAAAATATTATTTTAGGAAAAGGAGTGGTTGATTGAATCAAATCACACAAAGAGGGCCTGGAATTTCAGTGGTACCACACCTGTCTTGCTAATGCAAGGTCCTAAGTTTGATTCCTGGTCCCCCAAAGAAAAATCACACAAAGAGGTGGAGAAAGATGAAAGATTAATTGGCAATATGCAGATGATTTGTTGATTGCATGTCAGCATGGAAATCAGCCCTCCAAAAAACTTCTCAAGGATTTTCTAGAAAGAGATAACTAAGTCCACAGTGCTAAAAAGTCCAACAGAATGAATACACCAGGAAGGGTGAACAGTTAATCAGAAGGAAACAGGGTGGAAATTGGGAATAGTAAAGCAATGCAAGAATACATAAATACCTTTCAGTAATAACCCTCTATGTGAATAGTCTCAGGTCCCCTATGAAAAGACACAGGATGGAAGAATGGATTAAGAAACAAAACCCAATGACATGTATACAAGAAACACATTTGATCCAAAAAGAAATCCACAGGCTAAACATCAAAGGATGGAAAACAATATTTCATGGAACTGAAACCAATCAGGAGTAGCTGTTATATCTTTAGACAAAGTGGACCTCCATCCAAAAGTGATCAGAAGAGGTAAAGAAAGTCATTAGATATTGATTAAGGTAATAATTCAACCCGAGGAGATAATAATTGTAAACATACAGGCACTAAACTTAAGGGCACTCAAGTTCATAAAAATTACTGAACAAAAGAGATGAGATAAAAAGTAACTGTATTTATACAGGGGGACCTCATACTCCACTGTTACAAATAGATCAACTGTACAAAATAAATATCAGGGCTGAATTATACCTTCCATAATATTTATCTACATAGTGTTCTATCCAATAATAACAGAATGCATGTTCTTAGGATCTCCAGTGGCACAATCAGCACATGGTACTTACACAGAATATGCATTCTTCTCAGCAGCACATGAAACCATCTCTAAAACAGACCACAAGCTAGCCTATAAAGCAATTAATACAGAAGAAACAAAATTACACCACACATACTATCAGGTCATTGTACAATAGCACTGAAAATCAGTGACAAAACCACAGAAATTATACAAACACATAGAAATTAAATAATACTCTCAAATAATGAGTTACAGGAGAAATCAAGGAATAAATTAGACCATTCCTAGAATCAAATGATAATGCCAGTATAACATATCAGAACTTATGGGACAAAGAGCAACCATAAGAGATAATTTTTTTTTTTTGAGACAGGGTCTTGCTTTGTAGTTCAGGCTGGCCCTCAGCTCACTATGTAGCCCAGGCAAGCCTCCAACTCAGCAGTCCTCCTGTCTCTGCCTCCCAAGTGCTGGGATTACAGGCATGAGCCACCACACCCAGCACTGTGGTATGTGGTATTGATTGCTGGTGGGCGTGAGTCACCACGCCCAGGATTCTATGTGGTCACCGAGATTGAATTTAGGGCCTTGTGCTTGTGAGGCAGGCGCCGGAACCACTGAACTAAATCTCTGGCCCAAGAGATAATTTTTTGGCTGTGAATGCCCACATCAGAAAATAGTGAACTTAAATAACCTAATGATGTACTAGAGAAACAACAAATCCAAAACTAATAGTAAGGAAATAATGAAGATGAGAACTTTAATGAAAGTAAGACCAAAAAAATACAAAGAACCAATGAATCAAAGAGCTGGTTGTTTGAAGCATAAAGAAAATAGCCAATCTTACCAAGAAAAATATCCAAAACAATACAGTTAGTAATGAAAAAGATGAAATCACAACAAACACTTCCAAAAATCTAAAGTATTAGTAATTACTTTGAAAACCTGTATTCCAATAAATTGGAGAGTCCAGAAGAAATGGATAGATTTCTAGATACTTATGAATTTGCCAAAGTGGACCCAAGAAAATACAAAAACTCTGAATAACCCAATAACAGGCAATGAAGTTGAAGGAGTAATTACAGAAATAACCAACTCAGATTGGCTCAGGACCTAATGTATTCACTGCTTAATTATATAAGAACCTGAAGGATGATCTAATGCCAATAGTCCTCAAACTCTGTGACAAAATTGAAAGAAAAAGTTTTGTAATTGTCATTTCTAGAAGCCAGCATTATTTCAATTCCAAAGCCAGGAAAAGATTCAACCAAAAATTACAAGCTAATTTCTTTGATGAATAGAGATGCAAAAATCTTCAGTGAAGCTACTGGCAAATCATCAAAAAATCATATATCATGACCAAGGAGGCTTCATTTCAGACATGTAGGGATTGCTCAATATATGCAAATCAATAAATGTGATACTCATATAAACAGAAGCAACAATTTTAAAAAATCACATGATTATCTCAAAAGGCACAGAAAATGCCTTTGACAAAATTCAACGTCTGTTCATGATAACCCTAAATAAAAGAAATATAAAAGGACCTTATCTCAGTCTGTTAAAAGCCACTGTGATACTCTCTCTGTCAACATCAAATAGGGTAGAGCTGAAAGCTTTATCTCTAAAATCAGGAATAGTACAAGGATATTCACTCTTACTATCCTGTTCAGTATAGTACTTGAAACAGTAGCTAACATGATCAGGCAAGGGAAAGAAATATAAAAAATATATATAGCAAAGGAAGAAGGCAAATTATCATTGTTTGCAGATAGTTTGAACCTCTATACAGAGGACCAAAAAAATTCCACCAAAAGACTATGAGAATTCATAACAAAATTCAGTAATGGAGTAGGATGCAAAAAAAATCACACAAAAATCAGTAGCATTCCTGTAAACCAATAATGAGCTCACTGAGAAAGAAATTAGGAAAACAGTATCATTCACCATAGCATCAAAAGCAATTAAATAGTTAGGAGTTAACCTAGTGGAGAAAGTGAAAGAACTCTACAATCAAAATTACTGTGTACTTTGAAAAGGATTAAAGAGGATATTAGAAAACAGAAAACTATCCTCTCTTCCTAGATAGGCACCAATATGGTGAAAATGGCCATACTTCCAAAATTGCTGTAGAGAATTAATTCAGTGCCAATTAAAACAACACATTTTTCACAGAGCAAGAGAAAAGAATAGTAAAATTTATATGGAACAAGAAAGGACACAAAACACAAAAACAATTTGGGGCAACAACAAAACAGAAGGCCTTACAATCCAAGACGTCACATTAAACTATAAAGCAATAATAGTGATAACATCACGGTACTGGCACAAAACATACGTGGATTAGTGGAACAGAATAAATGCAGAAACAACTTCAAGTTGTTTTTTAAATTTTTAAATTAAGTTGTTTTTTAAAATTAATTTTAGTAGTATATTTTAGATGTAACTACTAATCACACTCATCATAAGGAATTTGTATATGTACATAATATATCTTGATTCATAGTTTTTCCTCGGTCCTCTCCCTTCCCTTCAACACATCTTCCCCTCCTATTTATGAAACTTTGTTTCTATTATTTCTCTTTTATTATTTTTTCCCTTTCTTCCTTTCTCCTTCCCTCCTCTCTTATTCCCCCCTTACCATTTGAACATTTTGTTTTCCAGTATCTGTTATACATTTTGGTCCTTATTTACCCTTTCAGTTTCTCACACCAGAGAAACAATGTAATATTCAAACATTTGTGTCCAATTTATTTCATTTAAGAGTAGGTTTAAAGTTGCATCCATTTAGATAGAAATATTTCAAGTTTATCCTTCTTTATGGGGGAGTAATACCTTATTTTATTAAAAAATACATCTTCTTTATCCATTTATCCATTGATGGGCATTTGGGGTGTTTCCAAGATTTAGTAGCTATTCCAAATTGTGCTGCTATAAACATGGGTGTGTATATATTGATGTGTCATGATGCTTTTAATTCTTTCTGAAAGATATCAAGAAGGGGAATAGCTGGGTCAAATGGAATCTCCAGTTAGTTTTTTGTTTTTTAAAGAAATCTCTACGTTGATCTTCACAGTGGTTGCACTAGTTTACAATTCCAGCAGTAGTGGAGCATTCCTTTTACTGAAGGTACCACCAGCATTTATTGATGAATTGATGCTAACAGCTATTCTTTCTGGAGATGAAGTCTCAATGTTGTTTTGATTTGTCTCTCTTGAATGACCCTTCATGTTGAAGATACTTTGATATATTTATTTGCTGTTTCTACTTCTTCATATAAAAACTATTTCCAATGCTCATTTTTGCATGGGGTCTTTAAACTTAGAGGGAGTCTGATTGTTTGAATACTTTATGTACTCTAGATATTAGTCCTTTGTCTGAGGAATAGCTAGTAAAACTTTTTTCTCACTCTGTAGGTGGTCTCGTTCTCTTGGTTTATGGTTTATTTTGTTGTGAAAAACTTCTTAATAAGATGAGATTGCAACTGTTGATTCCTTATCATATTTCATACATGATCAAGGTTTTTCTCTTAAATCTTTGCCTACACTTGTGTCTTCAAGAGTTTTAACCATTCTATCTTCTGGTAGATTAGTGTTTCTGTTTTAATATTTAGATCTTTGATTCAATTTACTTCAGTGGATAGTGAGAGAAATGGGTCTAGTTTTAGCCAGTTTTCCCAGCACTATTTATTAAAGAGGTCATCTTTTTTTCAGTCAGAGTTTTTGGCTCCTATGTCAAACATAAGGTGGCTAAGTGTCTTTGGAGTTGTTTGTGTATCTTCTGTTTCATTGGTCCTAGGGTCTGCCTTTTTTTGCTAGACCTATGCTGTTTTTATCATGATAACTTTGTAGCATAGTTTCAAGTCAGGGATTGTGTTGTTCCCTGCCTTATCCTTATTGCCCACAATTACTTTTGGTGTTCTAGGTCTCTCTTGGTTCCATATGAATTTTAAGATGTTTCCCTCTAGTTCTATTAGGAATGCTATTAGTATTTTGACTGGGATTGCATTAAGTTTCTATATGAATTTTGGAAGTATGGCCATTTTCACTATATTAATTGTTTCTACTAAGAAAAGGGATATCTTTCCATTTTCTGACATTTTTTGAACTCCTTTTTTTGAGTACTGTAGTTTTCAATGTAAAGTTGTTTTGTTTTCTTCATTACACTGATTCCTAGGTGTAATTTTTAAAATGGTATTGTGAAAAGTGTTGTTACCCTAATTTCTTTCTCAGTGAGATAGTTAATTGTGCATAGGAATGATACTGATTTTTGAGTATTGACTTTGTATTCAGGCACATTACTAAATTTGCTTATCAAATCTAGAAGTCTTAGGCCGTGGATTTAGCTCAGTGGTTCTAGCACCTGCCTTGCAAGTGCAAGGTCCAGAGTTCAAACCTGGATAACCATATACCATAATGCTGGGTGTGATGACTCACACCCTAATCCCAGCAGTATCACACACCACAGTGCTATAATCCCAGCACTCAGGAGGCACAAGCAGGAGGATTGCTGTGAGTTTGA
This sequence comes from Thryonomys swinderianus, assembly GCA_004025085.1. Taxonomy (NCBI): domain Eukaryota; kingdom Metazoa; phylum Chordata; class Mammalia; order Rodentia; family Thryonomyidae; genus Thryonomys; species Thryonomys swinderianus. The sequence goes on from PVIC010012901.1 coordinate 19,807, forward strand.
GGCTATCTTGGGCTACATAGTGAGCTCAGGGTCAGCCTGAACTACTGAGTGAGATCCTTTCTCAAATAAAAAAAAATCTAGAAGTCTTTTGGTAGAATTTGGGGGATCTTCTATGTAGAGTATCATGTCATGAGCAAAAATTGGTAATTAAACTTTTTCCTTTTCTACCTATATTGCTTTTATTTTTTTCTCTTGACTAACTGCTCTGGCTAATGTTCCCAGAAATATGCTTAACAGGAGTGGTAATAATGAGCATTCTTGTTCCTGATTTTAGGTTTAAGTTTTTGTCCATTTAGTATGCTATTGGGTGTTAGTTTCTCATAGATGGCTATGAACAGATTGAGAGAAAGACCTTCTGTTCCAGTTTTCTTTATCATGTTTATCATGAATGGATGTTGGATGCTGTCAGATGCTTTTTCTACATCAGCTGAGAGGATCATGTGCCTTTTGTCCTTGGTTCTGTTAGTGTGGTATATTTATTAATTTGAGTGTGTTGAACAATCCCTGGATCCCTGGGATGAATCCTACTTCATCATGCTGTATAATCTTTTTTTTAAAATTGAATTCTTTATTGGTACAATTTATATACATCTCAAAATCACATATAACATTGGGAAATTTGTACCAGTATATGCCACAAGTTAAATCTCATTTTTACCCATATCCCTACCCACTCCCCCTCCTCCCCCCTTTATACATGCTCTTTTATTTTCTTTCTATATCATATTTATTCCTTCCCCTCATCACATTCCCACACCAAGTTTCCTATAGAAATATTCCACTCTGTAAAAGCTGTCCTACTTTCTAGAACTCATTTGCATCTACAGGTGTTCATGCCAAAGAGAAGATCCGGGAATTGTCTATCTGTGATCTATTGATTTCACTTATTAGTATATCCTCCAGATGTCTCCATTTGCACCTAAATGGATTGACCTTGTCATTCTTTATGGCAGAGTAATACTCCATTTTGTAAAAAAACCACATCTTCTTTATCCACTCTCCAGTTGATGGACATTTGGGTTGTTTCCAAGATTGAGCTATCACGAACTGAGCTGCTATGAACAAGGGTGTACATCTGTCTTTCCAATGTGAGTTTTTAAGCTGTATAATCTTTTTGATAATTTGCTTCATTCTGCTTACCATTATCTTACTGAGGCTTTTTGTGTCCATGTTAATTAGTGAGATTGGGCTATCATTTTCCTTTTTTTGGTTGGATCCATCCCTGGTTTTGGTATCAGGTAATGCCAGGAATGAGTCTGAGAATATTGCCTCCCTTTTGATTTAAAGAACTTGAGGAATAGTGGCATTTGAGCTTCTCTAAATTCCTTATAGATTTCAGTAGTCACTCCATTAGGACTGGGGCTCTTCTTTGTTGGTAGGTTTTTAAATATATGTTCAACTTCATTGACTTATATTGGGTTATTCAGAATACTTCAGGTTTGGTAATTCATGTGTATCTACGAAATATGAATGTTTTGTGTTTTTCATCTATTAAAATACAGATTCTTGAAGTAGGTACTGATGATCTCCTGGAATTCTGTAGGATCTGTTGTGACTTTACACATTTTTTCTAATTGTATGGATTTGAATTTTCCTCTTTTTTTTTTTTGTACAAGTTTAGCTAAAGGTTTGTCAAATAACCAACTCTTTGATTCAGTGTTACTTTGTATTGCTTTCTTAGTCTCCATTGCATTAATTTCTGCTCTCATCTTTATAATTTCTTCCCTCATGTAAGCTTTGGGTTTGACTTGCTCTTTTTTCTAGAAGCTTGATGGTTACCATTAGTTTATTTGAGCTTGCTCTGTTTTTCTGTTCTGGGAATTCACTGGATAAACTGTCCCACAAGTTATGGTAGGCTGTCTTGACATTATCACTTAATTGTAGAAATTATCTAATTTTTTCCTTAATTTCATTTATAGTCCATTGGTTGTTCACAAGAAGTGCTATTTAATTTCCATGTATTTATGCAATTTTAATGGTTTCTTTTGTCATTGATTTCCAGTGTCCTTGCACTATGGTCTGATAATTATGTGTGGGATGATTTAAATTTATTTGCATTTTCTTAGGCATGTTCTATGACGTAGTGTGTGATTTGTTTTGGGGAAAGTTTCATGTGCAGCTGATAATAATGTGTATCCTGATGTGAAGTGGAACATTCTGTAGATATCTACTAAGTCCATTTGTTCAAAGGTTTGATTCAACTCTGATATTTTTTGGTTGACTCTTTTGTTTATATAATCTGTACTTGTGACAGTGGTGTATTCAGGTGCCAAGTTATAATTGTATTGAGGCTTATCTGATTTTTCATGTCTGTTAATATCTTATATATATAAAACCATGTATTTGGTACATGGATTTTTTTTTTTTTTTGAGACAGGGTCTTGCTTTGTAGTTCAGGCTGGCCCTCAACTCACTATGTAGCCCAGGTAAGCCTTGAACTCAGCAATCCTCCTGCCTCTACCTCCCGAGTGCTGGGATTACAGGCGTGAGCCACCACACCCAGCACTGTGGTATGTGGTATTGATTGCTGGTGGATGTGAGTCACCACGCCCAGCATTGTATGTGGTTACCGGGATCAACTCAGGACCTTGCGCTTGTGAGGCAGGTGCTGGAACCTGGAACTACTGAGCTAAATCTTCGGGCCCCTACATGGATATTTTTGACTGTTACCTTTTCCTCTCAGTTTGTTCCCTTAACAAGTATGTAGTGACCTTTGTTTCTTCTGATGAGTTTTGGCTTGAAATCTACTTTGTCTCCAAATAGAGTAGCTACTTATGCTTTTCTGGGTTCTTGTCATGTAGAGTATTGTTTCCTATCCTTTGACTTTCAGTCTATGAATTTCTTTTTGAGTTAGGTGTGTTTCTTGTATACAGCATATTGTTGAATCAATCTTTCTTTCTTTCTTTCTTTCTTTCTTTCTTTCTTTCTTTCTTTCTTTCTTTCTTTCTTTCTTTCTTTCTTTCTTTCTTTCTTTCTTTCAGTACTGGGGGTTGAATTTGGGCCCTTGTGATGCAAGGTAGGTATGGTACCACTTGAGCTATCCTGGCTCATGCATCAAGTTTCTTGATTCATTCTGCCAATCTGTTCATTTTGATTTAAGAATAGAGACCATTCACCATTATAACCACTGATGGTTATAAGTGATATGTATTGACTAATCCTTTTCATATAATTTTCCTGTTGTTCTCCCTTACTTCCCCTTTGCTTGTCTTGCTTGGTGCATTCCTTCCATTGGGGCTCATGGAATTGTGGTCTTCTTTATTTCTTTCTAGAATGCCCCTGACAAAATTTTAGAATGCTAATTTGGTGCTCATGAACTTCTTTGGGTGTTCTTTATCATGGAAGTATTATTTCTCCATCAATTTTGAAAGGGTACTTGAATCTGGGTTGGAGGTTGTTTGCTGTTATGGCTTGAAATACTTCACTCTAAACTCTCCTTGACTTTAGGGTTTGTGCTGAGAAGTCTGCTATGATTCTGATGGGCTTTCCTTTATAAGTGATTTATTTCTTTTCTCAACAGTTTTTAAGATTGCATTACATTGTTGAATTTCTGGAATCTTGAGTATTGTATTCCATGGTGTAGGTATTTTTTTATTGTAGGTAATTGGAGCTCTGTTTGCCTCATTTATCTGTATGTCACATTCTTTTCCATGGTTGGGTAGTTTTCTGTCATTATTTATGTGAGCAGGCTTTTTATTTCCTTTGTGCTGTTTCCTACCTTTTCATTGACTCCACTCAATCTTAAAAGCTGTTGGACTGATTTTTTTGTGGCCCTTTGCTATTTTTAAGAAGTCTGTCTTTTCATGATCAATAATAGCAGAACTTTTAGGTCTGATATTGGTCCTCACACTGGTTTATTCTGCTTCATACACTTTCAATAGAATTTTTTTTTTTTTGAGACAGGATCTCACTTTGCAGTTCAGGCTGGCCCTGAGTTTACTATGTAGCCCAGGCAAGCCTTGAACTCAGCAATCCTCCTGTCTCTGCCTCCCAAGTGCTGGGATTATAGGCGTGAGCCACCACGCCCAGTACTTCAATAGAAGTTTTAATCTCCTAGATAACTGTTTGAATCTGTTAAACAGATTCTGTTTCTTTTGTTAGGAATTCCATCATTTTCCTAAACTGTTCTTTTTAAAAATCTGTATCTACTCTACATTTACCAATCATGTCCTTCATATGATCATCATCTCTTTAGCTATCTGACAAATTATTTCTGACTTGTTTTTTCTAGACCCTCATTCATTTGCTTTTTATCTGTTTTATTTCTTCTTCTGTTAGATGGCTTTTGATTTATTTTATCTTACTGCCCCCCACCCTGGGTTTGCCTTGGGTGAACTGGAGATCTGGGGTTGCATCTTGCTTATATGTCTTTTTTTTTTTTTTTGAGACAAAGTCTCGCTTTGTAGTTCAGGCTGGCCCTGAGCTCACTATGTAGCCCAGGCAAGCCTCGAATTTAGCAATCGTCCTGCCTCTACCTCCTGAGTCCTGGGATTACAGGTGTGAGCCACCACGCCTGGCATTCATGTTCTATGTTTAAAAATTTACTTCCTGCATTGATGTGGCATGCAGTTTTTGATTTATGATAAGTAGCTTATTACTGGTATCCAGGACTCCTTAGGAAATACTACATTTTGAAGATATCTTTGAGGTGTAGCTGGATTTTAGTTTTTGAGTCTATCACAAGATCCTACCTCTTGAATTTATTAGGAATGAGAAGATACCTAGTTTCCCTAGCCCTTGGTTTTTTGGTGCTGGACTATAGTATTATTTATGATCATCAAACATCTCAGTCTTGGTAAACAAAGAAGAAAAACTGATTTGAGGAACTATATCACCTTGGCTAAAATAGCACAATCTACTGATCACTATAACAGCAGGTTCTAGGACAGCCTAGAAAATGACAAACTGTAGTAGCTATAATAGCCACCTTTAATCATATGAACAAGATTTATAATTATATAACAAAATGTCAAACAGACCATAAATTTTAATATATTAAATATCCTCTCAATTGCATGATTTTATCCTCCAGTAAGGAAATTTTACAGAATTAGAAGGAAATGAATAGAGAAATAGAAAATGAGATGACAAGCAAGGTTGAAGGACAAAGGAAGATTACCTGATTTTGGACACTAGGTGGAAAACAAGGAAGAAACAAAAATAAGAGCTAAATAAAACCTAAAAACTAAACAAAATCTGTTCACATTCAGGAAAAAAATATACAATAAAAAACAACCAAAACACTATCATCCAGAAAACTCCAAAGGATTAAAAACAAATAACCCCTCAAAACAAAAGCCAGTCACAGAAACAACAGCAACAACAACAAAAAGTGAAAGAGGTTTCTCTGTGGTTTCAAATCTGTGCTTATGTCTATAGTTTTGTGATAGTATCCACTTCAGAACATATTTCTGCTGTAACTAATGAACAATAGAGGCAGACAGATACTAGAAAACCTGCAATATGATTTGGGTGGGGTAATATATAATCCCACCCAGTCTGTAGTCAAATTAGGGATGGTATTATATAATTCCACAAGCCTGCAGTAGGATTAGGGCTGGGTGCTGCATAATCCCTGCAAACCTGCAGCAGGAATAGGATGGGTGCCAGTTTAACTCCACAGCTGCTCTGTGTCCTGGGTTCAGCTGGCCCACCTCAAAATGGCATTCACTTATTCATCCTCAAAAGGGAAGGCTTGGAATGAGATCACTCACCAGCTGCTGCAGTCAACTACATCTACACTCCTTTCCACTGACATATTTTTTACCAGAGGAGAAGAACCCCTCCAGAGCCCCACTGACACTGCATAGCTGTAGGCTTGAGAATCCTCTCTTATGCTATGAGCAGGAAGTCAGGGAGAAAATGCAACTTTCCACCTCTTTCTTCTCAGTTCTGCCTTGAGGTCTGTCACCTCACTCTCCTGGTGCACTCCAATTTACCCTTCAGAACTCTCCTGGGTCTGAGAGATCCAGCTCCCTCCTTCTCTTTCCCAAGTTGCTACACTGCAGCAGCTGGAGTCCTAGTAGCCTTAGCTATGTGATTGTTGATAAAGTGACCAAAACATATGTCAGAGGAAAGTTACCTTCTTTAATAAATGGAACTGGGAAAATGTGCTATACACTTACAGAACATTGAATCTAGATCCATCTCATCATGTAGTAAATTAAAAATGGATTGAAGATTTAAATGTTTGAACAACCTGCTAGAAGTTAAATAGATAAAACTCTTGAAGTCATAGGCATAGGCAGTGACCTGGAAAAAACCTATAGCAAAAGAAATAATGAGCAAATGGGCTCTTATCTAATTAAAAATTTTCTACAGAGCACAGGAAAGAGAAGAGGCAACATATATGATGGGAAAATTTTTTGCAAGCTTCTCAGGTAGAGGAATATCTAGAATCTATATGTAATATCTAGACATTAAGAATATCTTATATCTAGATTATATAAAGAACTTAAAAACTTAGACCCAACAAAGGTAAAAAAAAACCCAGTCAAAAAATAAGTAAATTGGGCCGGAGATTTAGCTCAGTGGTTCCAGCACCTGCCTCACAAGCGCAAGGCCCTGAGTTCAATCCCCGTACCACATATAATGCTGGGCATGGTGACTCACGCCCACCTGCAATCAATACCACATACCACAGTGCCAGGCGTGGTGGCTCATACCTGTAATCCCAGCACTCAGGACTGCTGAGTTTGAGGCTTGCCTGGGCTACATAGTGAGCTCAGGGCCAGCCTGAACTACAAAGCGAGACCCTGTCTCAAAAAAAAAAAAAAAAAAAAAGCAAATAAAAATACTTCTTAGAAGATGTATGAATGGTTAACAAACATAGTACATTAAAAGCTACTCAATATTTCTGGTCATTAGAGAAATGCAAACTGAGACAACACTGATTCTGTTTTATCCTCAGAAAGAATGAGTGTCCCTTAGAAGTAAAAAAATAACAAATGGTAGAGTGGCTGTGGAGGAAAAGGAACTCTTCTACATTGTTGATGGGAATGTAAACTACTAGAATAAACATATAAATCAGTAGAGTGATTCTCCCAAAAACTAAAACTAAAAATTTCATTTGGCCAAGTTATTCCCTTCTAGTATCTTCCTGAAAGAGTTAGAATATATTACAGTGATGCATGTATACTCATGTTTATAACTGCACAATGTATAATAGCTAAACCTTGGAAGTGGCCTATATGTTCATCATCAAGTGAGTGGCTAAAGAAAAATATATTTATACACTATGGATTATTGCTCTACCTTAAAGAATGATAAGCTTGAGTCATTTGTAGAACAATGGGCACACATTTAGACCATAATGTTAAGTGAGACAAATCACACAAGTTTAAATACTATTTGTTTTCTTTCATGAGAAACATGCAGCATAAATAAAGAGCAAACTAAAAGATAGTTAATGGGAAATGAGTAGATACATCTTTTTTTTTTTTTTTGAGACAGGGTTTGGCTTTGTAGTTCAGGCTGGCCCTGAGCTCACTATGTAGCCCAGGCAAGCCTCGAACTCAGCAATCCTCCTGCCTCTGCCTCCCGAGTGCTGGGATTACGGTGTGAGCCACCATGCCCAGGACTGTGGTAGGTGGTATTGATTGCTGGTGGACGTGAGTCACCACACCCAGCATTATATGTGGTTACCGGGGATTGAACTCAGGACTTTGTGCTTGGGAGGCAGGCGCTGAGCTAAATCTCCGACCCTTAGATAAGTCTTTTCATCTTTATTTTTTATTAGAAGATGTTTGCTATACATAATGATTACATTCATCATGAGAATTTTTTCCTGTACATAATTTTTCCCCATTCCTCTCCCTTCACTTCTTTTCTTCCAGTTTTTCATTCCATATTTTTTCTCTCTTTATATTTATCTCTCTTTCTCAGTCTGTCACTCTTTTTTTTTTTTTTTTTGAGACAGGGTCTTGCTTTGTAGTTCAGGCTGGCCCTCAGCTCACTATGTAGCCCAGGCAAGCCTCCAACTCAGCAGTCCTCCTGCCTCTGCCTCCCGAGTGCTGGGATTACAGGCATGAGCCACCACGCCTGGCACTGTGGTATGTGGTACTGATTGCTGGTGGGTGTGAGTCACCACAGTCAGCATTGTTGTTTGTGGTTACCAGGCATTGAACTCAGGACCTTGTGCTTGTGAAGCAGGCTCTGGAACCACTGAACTAAATCTCCAGCCCTCTCTGTCACTCTTTTTGAGAGTGTCTTGCTATGTAGTTCAGACTGACTTAAACTCACTATGTAGCCTAAACTGGCCTAAAACTCATGGCAATGCTTGTGCCTCAGCTTTCTGAGTGCTGGGACTATAGGCGTGTGAGCACTATGCCTGGCTTTTTTTTCACTCTCTTTTTAAAATTACTTTTGTCTTTCTATTCTTCCTTTCTCTTATTTTCCCCATCTTAACAGTTTCTTCCTAATTCCCCATATCTATCCTCCATTTTGCTCCCTCTTACACTTTGAGTTTCTCACACAAGAGAAACAATACAATATTTAAATTTGTGTGTTTGATTTATTTCACTTAAGATTATCCTCTCAAGATGCATCCATTTACCTAGAAATGTCTTGAGTTTATCTTTATTTATGGCAGAATAGTACGTCACTGTATGTAAATACCACATTTTCTTTATCCATTCATGTGTTTATGTGCATATGGGCTGTTTCCAAGATTTAGCTATTATAAATTATGCTTCTATAAACATGAGCATGTACATATCACTGTGGTGTGATGCTTTTAGCTTTTTTTGGGAAGACACCAGAAAGAGAAGCACTGGGTCAAACAGAATTTCTAGGTTAGACTTTGGTGGATCTCCAGACTGCTCTCCATAGTGGTTGTACTAGTTTACAGTCCCTACAACAATGAAGAGGCCCCCACCCATATTTGTCATTGGTTGATTTCTTGATGATAGGTATCTTTGGGGGTGAGATGGAATGTCAGTGTTGCCTAAATTTGCATATCTCAAATGACCAGTGATATTGAATATTTTTTCATATATTTATTTGCTGTTCATACTTCTTCATCTGATAAATTTGTATTCATTTCAGATGTCCATTTTTGGCTTGAGTCTTTAAGTTTGGAGCATCTAATGTTTTTGAATTCTTTATATAATCTCAGATATTCATCTTCTGTCTGAGAAGTAGCTGGCAGAATTTTTCCCATTCTATAGGTTGTTTCTTCACTTTGCTGGTGGTTTCTCCTCTGCCCCCTCCTGTTCCACCTCTTCCTCCCGTGCCTCTCCTCTTCCTCCGCCACCTCTTCCACATCCTCTGTTTCCTCCTCCTCCTTCTTTTAGTTTTTTGAAACAGGATCTTGTTATTAGTTTAGGCTGATGTTGAACTCACGGTGTAGTCCAGACTGGCCTCACCCTTGCAGTGATCCTCCTGCCTTAGCTTCCTCAGTGCTCAGTTTACAGGTGTGCACTACCACACTTGGCATTTGCTGGTGCTTTCTTTCCAGTGAAAAAACTTTTAATAAGATGAGATCCCAGTTATTATTTGTAATATTTTTCTATGCAATCAGTTTTTTAAAAATTTAATTTATTGGTACATTATACATACACATTATAATTACATTCCACATTGCAAAGTTTTGTTTATAAAGTCTTTACCTACACTTTTATCTTCAGGAATTCTACCTAGTCTATCCAGCAGTTTAAAGGGTTCTGTTTTTATATTTAGATGTTTGATCCACTTTGCTTTTAGCTTAGTGTGCCATCAGAAATAGGTTATATATTCAGCATGTGGAAAGACAGTTTTCCCAGCCTCATTCATTAGACTCTATCTTTTGTCCAGTGAAGGTGTTTGGCCCCTTTGTAAATAATAAAGTACCTGAGCGTGCGATGAGTTGTTTCTATATCTTCTGGCGTTTCTGTATTTTCTGGTCTATTTCATTGATCTTCCAGTCTTTAAAAAAATTTTTTTTTATCATTACCATGGTGTTTTTTTTTTTTTTTTTTTTTTGAGACAGGGTCTCGCTTTGTAGTTCAGGCTGGCCCTGAGCTTCACTATGTAGCACAGGCAAGCCTCGAACTCAGCAATTCTCCTGTCTCTGCCTCCCGAGTGCTGGGATTACAGGCGTGAGCCACCATGCCTGGCATTACCATGGTGTTTTAATCACTGGAGAGTTGTAGTATAACTTCAAATTGGATATCGTCATCTCTCCTGCCTTGCTCTTAGTGTTCACAATTACTTTTGCTCTTGTAGATCTCTTTTGGTTCTGAATGAATTTTAGGGTTCTTTTTTTTCAAGTTTCAGAGGAATGCTATTGGCATTTTGATTGGAATTGCATTAAATTTCTGCATTACAGTTTTGGAAGTATGACCATTTTCACTATATAGGTTCTGCCTATTGAAGGACGGGGATATCTTTCTGTTTTCTGATATCCTTATTGATGTCCTTTACCAAAATACTGTAGATTTCAATGTAGGGGTCTTTCACTATTTTTGTTAGATCGAATCCTAAGAATTTCATTTTTTTGATGCTCTTAGGAAAGATGTTGTTTCCCCAATTTCTCTCCTTGAATTTAAGTTTAGAAATGCTATTGATTTTTGAACGTTGAGTTTGTATCCTGGTTTGCTACCAAATTTGGCTATTAGTATTATTTTTTCAAATTTGGTTATTCTAGGAATTTTTTGGTGGAGTTTTTGAGTTCTTCTCTGTAGCATATCATGTCATCAGCAAAAAATGACAGCTTAACCTCTCCCTTTATTATCCATATTCCTTTTATTTCTGTCTCTCGTCTATTGCTGTAATGTTTTCAGAACTTGGTTGAACCGGAGTCATGATAATAGAATCCTTGTCTTTTTTGCTGTTAGAGGAAAATTTCAGTTTTTGCTCATTTAATCTGATGTTGGTTGTTTGTCATAGAAGTCTTTTATCAGACTGAAATAAATTAACCGAATTCAGTTTTCTTTAGGGTTTTTTTTTTTTTTTTGAACAGGGTCTTCCTTTGTAGTTCAGGGTAATCCTGAGCTCACTGTGTAGCCCAGGCAAGCCTCAAACTCAGCAATCCTCCTGCCTCTGCCTCCTGAGTGCTACGATTACAGGCATGAGCCATCATGCCCAGCATTGTGGTGTGTGGTACTGATTGCTGGTGAGCATGAGTTACCACACCTGGTATTGTATGTGGTTGCCAGGGGTCAAACTCAGGACCTTGTGCTTGCTAGGCAGGTGCTGGGGCCACTGAACTAAATCTCTGGCTCCTTCTTTAGGTTTTTTATTACAAATAGGTATCGAACTTCGTCACATATGTTTTCTGTTTTTTTCTTTTTTTGTCATATGTTTTTCCTGCATCTACGGAGATGATAATGTGTTTTTTTATTCATGAACATGGTTTATTACATTTATTAGTTTGCATATGGGAAACCATGCCTGCATCTGTGGAATTAATTCTATTTGGTTATGGTGTATAGTCTTGATTTGCTGCATTGTTTGTCATTATCTTATTGAGGATTTTTGCACCAATGTTCATTAGGGAGATTGGCCTGCAGTTCTCTTTTTTGGTTGGATCCTTCTCTGGTTTTGTTATCAGGGTAATGTTTGCTTCCAGGAGTGCATTCAGGAGTATTGTTTCTCTTTCAGTTTCATTAGAATTTAAGTGGTGGCATTAGAATTTCTCTACATTTCTTGTGAAATTCAGCAGCGAATCCATCAGGATCTGGACTTTTTTCCCCCATGGCTTTAAAAAATTACTTCAATTTTATTGACTGATATTACATTGTTTAGAATATTTTATATCTTCTTGATTCAGCTTTGGTAATTAATATGTATCTAGGATATCTGTTTCTTTTGGATTTTCCATTATTAGAATACAGACTCTTAAAGTGGGTCCCAACTATCTTCTGGATTTCTGCAGGATCCATATGATTTTGCCCTTTCTCTCCTAATTACATAGTTTAGGTCTTTTCTTTCCTTGTTTTGAGAAAGTTGACTAGGAGTTTGTCAATTGTATTTAATTTTTCAAAAAATCAATTCTTTGATTCATTGACATTTTGTACTTGGTTTCATTGTATTAACTTCTGCTCTGATCATTTTATATTTTCCTTTCTCATACTGGCTTTTGGATTGATATCCTCTTTTTTTATTGAATTATTTTTTTGACAGGGTCTTGCTTTGTAGTTCAGGCTGGCCCTGAGCTCACTTTGTAGCCCAGGCAAGCCTTGAGTTCAGCAGTCCTCCTGCCTCTGCCTCCCAAGTGCTGGGATTTTAGGCATGAGCCACTATGCCTGGCTGAATGCCTTATTGGTACTTTTGTTTTTTTTGAGACAGGGTCGTACTTTGTAGTTCAAACTGGCCCTGAGCTCACTATGTAACCCAGGCAAGCCTGAAACTCAGTAATCTTCTTGCCTTTGCTTCCAGAGTGATGGGATTATAGGCATGAGCCACCATGACCAGCATTGTGGTATGTGGTACTGATTGCTGGTACACACCTGGTGTATGTGTTTATGGGGATCGAACTCAGGACCTTGTGCTTACTAGGCAGGCTCTGGAAACACTGAGCTAAATCTCTGGCCCTATTGGTACATTTTATATACAGCTCACAATCTCACTGAACATTGGGAAATTTGTACCAGTTGTGACATGAGTTAATTCTCATTTTTACCCATATCCCTACCCACCCCACAACCTCCCACCCCCCTATACACATACGCTTTCTTTTTCTTTTTAAATCATATTTATTCTTTCCCCTCAGTACTTTCCCCCTAACATATTCCCTTTGAATATTTCCTATTTCACAAAATCTATCATACATTCTAGAACTCATTTACATCTACAGGTTCTCATATCCAGAGAAAATATATGGTATTTACATATATGTGACCTATTTATTTCACTTATTAGTGTGTCCTCAAGCTGTGTCCATTTGAGTATAAATGACTCAAACTGGTCATTCTTTAAGGGAGAGTAATACTCCATTTTATTTTTTAAAACCCCATATCTTTATCCAGTCTCCATTTGATAGGCATTTGGATTATGACCAAGATTGGGCTATCACAAACTGAGCTGCTATGAACATGGGTGCACATATGTCTCTACTGTATGATTCTTTTGATTCTTTCAAGTATATTCCTAGCAGGGGAATAGCAAGGTCAAATGGGAACTCTAACCATAGTTTTCTGAGGAATCTCCACAGTGATCTCCACAGTGGTTGCACAAGTCTACATTCCCACCAACAGTGGAAAAGGGTTCCTTTCTCCCCACAGCCTCGCCAGCATTTGTTGCTGGTTAATTTGACAAAACCTCTATAGCATGAGAACTAGCAAAAAGACCAAATGGGATCTCATCCTATTAAAAAGCTTCTGCACAGCAAAAGAAATCCCTGGCACAGCTAAAAGACAACCAACAACATGGGGAAAAAAAATCTTTACTAGCTATTTCTCAGACAAGGGCTCCTATCTAGAATATATAAAGAACTTAAAAACTAAATCAGTCCATCTGAAATTACCCAATTCAAAACTGGACATCTGAGCTGGGCGTGGTGGCTCACGCCTGTAATCCCAGCACTTAGGAGGCAGAGACAGGAGATTGCTGAGTTTGAGGCTTGCCTGGGCTACATAGTGAGCTGAGGGCCAGCCTGAACTACAAAGCAAGAACCTATCTCAAAAAAAAAAAAAAATGGACATCTGAAATGAACAGACACTTTTCAGAGGAAGAAGTAAAAGCAGCCAAAAAGCATATGAAGAAATGCTCAACATAACCGGTCATTCAAGAGTTGCAGATGAAAACAACACTGAGATTTCATCTAACTCCACAAAGAATGATTGCTATTGTAATATCCTCCTGTTTTCCTACTGCCTTGAAGTCCAATATCAGATTATTTAAATTATTTATTTTATGATATTGGAATTCACTGCTATAAACTTCTCTCATAGGACTTCCCATTGGTTCTGGTATGTCTTGTTAACATTATCATTGAATTATAGAAACTGTGTAACGTTTAATTTTACGCGTGATTCATTGGTTGTTCAAGAAGGTGTCATTTAATTTCCATGTGTTTAGGTGATTTTTGTATTTTCTTTTGTCATTGATTCCCAATTTCATTACACTATGAATTACACATAAGATAATTTCAGTCTCCTTTGTATTTAAGATTACTCTGTTGGCTAGAATTGGTCTATTTTTGGGAAGGTTCTATGTGCTGCTGACAAGAATGTATATTCTATTGGGTGGAACACTGTACATATCTACTAAGTCCCTTTATTTAAAGGTTGGTTCAACTCTGATATTTCTTTGTTGATTTTTTGTCTAGTTATTCTGTCTTTTTGTCATAATGGGGTGTTAGGGTTCCCTTATTACAGTTGTATTCTTTGTTATCTGCTTTTTCATATCCATTAGTGTTTGTTTTATGTAGTTGAGTGTGTTGGTATTTGGTGTGCATATCTTTTCTTTTTTTTGAGACAGGGTCTCGCTTTGTAGTTCAGGCTGGCTCTGAGTTCACTATGTAGTCCAGGCAAGCCTTGAACTCAGCAATCCTCCTGCCTCTGCCTCCTGAGTGCTGGGATTACAGGCGTGAGCCACCACGCTCGGCCTGGTGTGCATATCTTTGTAATTATTATCTCTTCTTTTGGATTTTTCCCATAAGTATGTAATGACCTTCATTGTTTCTTCTAGTCAGTTTTTTTTTTTTTTGAGACAGGGTCTCGCTTTGCAGTTCAGGCTGACCCTGAGCTCACTATGTAGCCCAGGCAAGCTGCCGCGAACTCAGCAATCCTCCTGTCTCTGCCTCCCGAGTTCTAATCAGTTTTGACTTGAAATACACTTTGTCTAAAAGTAGAATGGCTATTGCTGCTTTTTCTGGGTTCCTGTTGCACAGAGTATTGTTTCTCATTCTTTGACTTTCAGTCTATGAGTTTCTTTGTGAGTTAAATGTATTTCTTGTATGTAATTTATTGTTGGCTCTTGTTTCCTGATCCATTTTGCCAATCTGTTTCTTATGACTTAAGAATTGAGACCATTCACATTGATGGTTATATCTGATAGGTATTGACTTATCCTTGTCATTGTATTATTTACCTGTGGTTTGTTTCTTTTCTTTCTCTTCTGTTTAATTTTTTTCCTGGCCTGGTGGATAATTCTATTGGGATTTTGTAATGTTGTCTTCATTGTCTTTTTCTAGAGTATCCTTGAAAAGTTTTTGGAATGCTGGTTTGGTGGTTACAAATTTATTCAGGTGTTCTTTGTTATGGAAGTATCTTACTTCTACATTAATTTTGAATGATGGTTTTGCAGTTTTACAATCTGAGTTGGTGGTTGATTTCTTTTATGGCTTGAAATATTTCACTCCAAGCTCTTCTTGACTTAAGGTTTGGTGTTGAGAAGTCTGCTGCAATTAAGATAGATTTTCCTTTATAGGCAATTTGTTTCTTTTCTCTAATAGCTGTCAAGATTCTGTTCTATTACTGAATTTCTGGAATCTTGACTGTTATATGTTGCTATGTTGTTTCTTTGTTAGTTTTTTTTTTTTGGAGACAATTTCTCGCTTTGTAGTTCAGACTGGCCCTGAGCTCACCATGTAGCCCAGGTTAACCTTGAAATCAGCAATCCTCCTACCTGTGTGTCGTGAGCAGGAATTTGGTAAGAAACCCAGGCCTCGGTTGCTATCCAATTGATGTATTAGTAATACAATTTAACAAACCATAAAGCAGGTAGGCCTCATAGTACACTAAAATGAATATCAAATCCTAGGTAAAATATTCCTAGAAATCCTAGTTTATCAAATGTGAAATCATTACCCAAGTAAACAAAGTCAGTAACATAAAGTCAACCGAAGTAAATCCTATCACCTAAAACCCGAGTTTTCCTACCATGCTCAACACCAGGTTCGGATATTCTAGGCTGCTGGTGGAATATGCCAGTTTCAGGGGTGACGGTGTTTGATGTGGTTGCGAGGAGTCAGGCGTCCATCAGGCAGCACCTCTGCGTCCCTGGGTGTATCTGGCTGCCAATCTTGGGTTCAGCCTCCTTATATCCTACTTCATGCTCTAGGAGTTATCAGCTAACTGCACTCCTCCGTGTCCAGCGCATGCAGTCTTAGGTCCTATGTTCTTATCTCTGAACACACATTTTACTTTCTGTGTCCTACTCTCTGTTCATTTTATTTTCTTTATTCTATCTCTACACTTCACACATTTTACTCTCTATATGCTATTCTCTACATTCTACCCTCTGAAGCTTCAATCATTTGATATGGTCGAAAGCTTCATTATTATCTAATTTCATGACTGAGGCTCTGATTTCAGGAGCCTACATATCTACATATGGATTAAACCATCTACATACATCCATATCTACATATCTACATATGGATTAAACCGTCTCTGTTTTCCATCATGTTCTTTTAGTAAGAATCCACATCTGACATACTTTACCATGTGTATTCTCTGTATCCAGTAAGCATTCCAAGCACTTTTTTGGTTTTGGGAATCTGTGCCCATGTATGCCACGCTGTGTATTGGAATATTATTTCTTTTATGAATGGTTCTAGTAATGTTTTAATTGCTAATTCCTCCAAACTTTATGGAGTTTTCTGCCAATTTTCTGCATTCCAATTTTGGTACCTTAAATCTTTCAGTATTTGGTTCAGGTTTTCTGGTTTCATCACTAGCATATTATATATTGTTCTTATGTCTAAGTGTTCTTGAGTGCTGGCACACATGGTTATTATTCATGCCACATTCCATGTAGTTATTTCCCATGGCCTTAATTTTTATATTCTTATATGTATAATGGGTGCCAGATGGTATGGTACAACAAGAGTACTACATTTTCTTTTTGTGTATCAATTGGTTTTTCCAGATACTCTCTTTTGGTTGTACAGTAGTAACAATTCCTAAGATAAATGTGTGTACATCCCATGGTTCTGAAAATAGGTGTTGCTAGTTCTTCCTCATAGCAACTCCAGAACATTAGTCCAAAGAAAGGTCTGGGTTCGATGGGCATTTACTTCTTCTCAAGTTGCCATCAATTCATTTGAAGAATCATGGTTTATTGTTCTGTCACTGTTGTCTTTGAGATGAGTGGTCTCTTGAGTTCATTGTATTTCTGCTTGGAGTAAATTCTTTTTGCATAGATATTAGTGCATTTTAACAATATTCTTAATCCTAAGTATATTAGCATGCAATATATTGTCCACCACATACCTTCTTTTAGCCAGTATATCCAATTCCACATTGGTCAGCATATCCAATCCCACCTAAATAGTCTACCTACTAGGCCCAATAATGAGCATTTCTTGTGGATCACGTTGAGGGTGTCATGTGGCTATTGTGTTTGTGTCCATTAATGCTACTAAATTTTTTATATGTTTGTCTTGTTTGTGTTTTTGAATTCTCCTAATTTCTTGTGTATGTTTTCTAGTTTTATATTGAAATTGATTACTTCCCCTATTTTATTTATATCTTCTAACTTTTCTCTCACTGTTTCCATGAATGTTTGTGATCGAATGTATCTGTGAGGAATGCGTGGCCTTGTTCTATTCAAATAGTTGTTACTACATGTCCAATTTTGGTGTTGTTTCTAAATAATTTTACAATGAATATATTAAAAGTTATGTAACATCCTTCTGTGAGATAATATATATAGTTTTAATTCTCTCCACTTGTCTCATTATAATTCAATAGCATTATAGCAGATGGCTTATCTATGAAGATTTTATGTTGGTAATTTCCTATATCTTGAATGCTCTTAACGTTGTTTGGGCTTTCATTTATTTGTGTCACTGGATTATGAGTATAGATGTATGTGGTTCCTAGTTCTATTAAGTCATCTGATGGTATAGCATACATTGTTTTGTTTTGTGTATCCATATGTATTCTTTAATGGGTGTTACCTAGTTATTCCCTAATTTCTTGGGGATGTTAATAGCTCTATATCCTGTTGCTACAGTTTCTGTATCTATTACTCTAATATGTAGAGTGCAGTATCCTGCTTGGCACCATGAGGTATATTTTCAGTTTAAGATGGTTTTAGTGAATCTAGTTTCTCTTCCTTGTCCTGTCATCAATAGTTGTTCAGTGTTCTCATATATTTGGTTTAGTTGGATTTGGGCTGCATTATATATTGTTGCTTCATAGTTGGATTTTATTCCATTCAGTAGTATTTTATTTATATCATCTTGTCCTGTTTTTCTTTCTTTGTTTTTTCAATTTGGTCTAATTCTATTTGTACTGTACTGAATTGTTCATGCATCATTTCTAGTCCTACTGAGAGTGTATGTATTGCTTCCCTTTGCTGGTTGGTATATGTTTTAAGTTGGGTTATACTTACTGCGAATGCTGTGGATGCTACTATTGTGCTCATCGCAGCTCCAGCAGTGAAGGCTGCTACTGCTCCCAATTGGAGAGGTTTTCTGAGATTGAAGCTTTCTTGTGATGTATAATGCAGTAAGGGTTCTGCCTGCAAATTTGTACATTTCAATGGTCTTACCATGCGTCTAATGTCTACTCTTATTTTCAGATCTGTTATTGTGGGATTATATATTATTCTAAGTGTTGTTGTAAGGTCTGGGAGATACCATGGGGTTTCTCCCAGAGTTTTTGGTGGTAGTATGTATACAGGATTAAAATGGTGTGTATAGAATGCTATATTGTATTTTCCTCCATATATTTTACATTGGGTTTCTGGTTCTTTTGAGTAGCAGTCTGCCAGTGTTAATGGGATGTGGTAGATCAAGTCCCATGGCTCCTTGCCTTCATATTCCCATGTTATATTTACCTTAGGTCTGTGTACTATAAAATCAACTCTTGTCCATTCTCTTGTAATGGGGTGTGGCAATATCATATAAAATAAATATGACATATATGTGTTCTATTATATTTGTTAGTCCTCTGTATTCTGCTCCACATGTTCTCCACCACTTACTGTTCTTCTTCCCTATCTTTGATCCTGTGTAGATGAAACATGTAGTTTCTTTTTTTTTAATTGAATTCTTTATTGGTACAATTTATATACATCTCAAAATCACATATAACATTGGGAAATTTGTACCAGTATATGCCACAAGTTAATTCTCATTTTTACCCATATCCCTACCCACT